>JAAGEH010000076.1:5489123-5554068 GCA_011751065.1 Lasiurus cinereus | reverse complement strand
TCTGAGATAGTCATTTATAATCTATTTTCATAACAACAGTGCTTCGAAATGAAAGATGGTGAAAATAAGCTTCTAAAGCAAAAAATGGCAAACATTTGGTTTTTAAATGAAACATGTATAAAGGAAATTGACTGGCTGGGGAAAAAATGGTATTTCATTGATTGTGCTATCAAAATAAGTGACTTTTTTTTTTTGAAGGGACTCAGAGGGAAGGGCAATCACTTTTCCTCAATGTGGACTTGTCAGGATTTTCAATAAGTGTTATGTGTGTTTTACCAGCTTAAGGTGGCAGGGGAGTGGGGAGGAAAGGTCCAAATCACAACATTCGCTCCAGTTTGATTTGCAACTACTTTTTCGTTTAATTTGCCAACTGTTCACATTTCTCTGTGAACTTTTTCATAGAAGAAAAATACAATTTTTCACAGCTGTCATTGGCTAATTTGATTTATTAGTGCCACTGAATAATAAGCCAGTGGATTCATACTGAGTGCTCTGCTACAATTAGTGTTTTCGTGGAAATGGCCTGTGTCTGGGTCCTGAAAACCCACAGCCTGCTGACATGCCAATTTCAAGCTATGCAGGTTTGGTTGTGGTTTTCTCCCTTTGAAGGGTATTTTTTAAGACTGGTTTTTTTTAGAGATTTAGGTTCATGGTAAAATTGATTGGGAGGTACAGAAATGTTTCATATAATTCTTGTTCCCACACATGGACAACCTCTGCCATTATCCATGTGCCCATCACAGTGGTACATACATTTGTTAAAATTGACAACCCCACACTGACACATCATTATCAGCCAGAGTCCATATTTAAAAAAAAATTAATATTTTTTTATTGATTTCAGAGAGGCAGGGAGAGACAATCATTGATTGGTTCCGTCCTGCACAACCCCAGTGTGTAACCTTGACTGGGATCGGACCTGGAGTTTTTCAGTCCACTGGCTGAAGCTCTATCCACTGAGCTAAACCAGCTAGGGCCGAAATCCACATTATGGTTCACTCTCGGTGTTATACATTTTATGAGTTTGCACAAATGTATAATGACATTTATCCATTGTTCTGATATCATACCGAGTAATTCTCTGCCTTAATAATTCTCCAGGTTCTACCTATTCATCTCTCCCCAACCTCCATAACCCTATGGCAACCACTTTTCTTTTTCCTATCTACATAATTTTGCCTTTTCTAGAATGGCACACAATTGGAATCATAGAGAATATAACCTTTTCATACCAGCTTTTTACACTTAGTCATATGCATTTAAAATTCCGCCCTGTCTTTTCATGTCTTGATATCTGAGTTCTTTTTAGTGTGGAATAATGGTCCATTGTCTGGATGTACCACAGTTTATATATTCACCTACGGAAGAATATCTTATTTTTTTCAAGGATTTTGAGAGCTATGAATACATCTGCTATACATATTTATATGCAGGTTTTTGTGCGGACAGAAGTTTTCAACTCATTTGGCTACATACAAAGGAGTGAAATTGCTGGATGAGAAGGTAAGCGAATGTTCAGTTTTATAAGAAACTACCTACCAATCTGGCCTCCAAGTGTTTGTACCATTCTGTGTGCCCCCAGCAATGAGTGAGAGAAACTGTTGCTTCACATCCTTATCATCCTTTGTGTTGTCAATATTATGGATTCTGGCCATTCTAATAAGTATGTAGTGGCATCGCATTGTCGCTTTAATTTCCATTCCCATAATAAAATGAAAATGAAATTGGACACTGGCTCTAAAATTCATTACAGAAATAATATAATCCTCTAGCTCTAAAATGTATGAAAAAAGATAATAATTATAATAGAAGATTATATAAATATAGCAGGAATTAAAGATTTGAATAAATGATTATCAACTTAACTGATCAGGTTGACCATAGAAATGTTCATAAAACATACACATCCTCGCTTTAGCCAGAGGAAACTGAGATTTGAAGAGCTATGTAATGTAATTCATGATCACTGTGATTAAGGTGACAAAAATTTAAAACATTTTCTGACAGTAGATCTTAATCATGGAAATCCTTAAACTCTGTATCATATGGGATCTTAGTGGACAGAGCTTGTTTTCAATTTTTACTTCCAGCATCTAGGTTAGAATTATGTAGAGAAAAGATTAGTAAACTCTTATTGAGCTGATCCATATCAAAAGAACCTACACTTCATACCTGTGAAAACTTTCAGCACCTATCCTATGTTAATGTACAAAAACATAAAGAAAAGCACACAATGCATGTCTTCCTTTCCAATGCTTTTATTTATCTTATTGGTCTTTCTTTTCTTATCATGTTTTGAACTGGAGTAAAATTTTGAATTATACTAAGGTTTTAATTGGAAATCCTTATTTAGTCTAATTTGTGGATTGCTCCCCCTATCCTGCCTACCAATGATTTGTTTCTATCACCCAAATTCACCCACATAAGTTTATCAATGAGACTTGTATGAATGCCAATTATGCATACAGTACAAGTTCTTTCCAAAGTGGGGGGTGGGGGAGATGCTTTTGTACAGGATTTGTTTGTGTCAATGATTGCTTTTTGCGTGAGGAAAAGAAAAGAGTTATCTAACTCAACTTGCAAGGCATATTTTAATTCATATTCTACCCAGCTAGGATAGATTTCATGAGCTGTGTGTGTGGGTGTGTGTGTGTGCATGTGCGTGCACCCAGGAACATTTAGCAATATCTAGAGACACTTTTAAAGTTGTGCCTGGAGGAGGGTGATTCTCGCATCTAGTAGATAGAGAAAAGTGATACTGCTAAACTTCTTAAAAATCACAGGACGGGTTCTCCCTCTTCCCAAATAATTATTCAGACCAAACTGTCAGTAGCACTGAGGTTGAACAACCCTACTCTTAGTAAATTGTGGACCTTCTCACACATCCATAGAGTTTTTTACTCTTAAAGTATATGTTGACTATTGATGTCATTCTAAGATGTATGCATAGTTCCTTTCCTGATTGATTTTGTTACCTGAAATGAGACAGATTCTTTAATAATGCAATGTGATTTAGAATGATGGTAGCTACAATGTGATAGGTTTCAGCATTCATTTGTAAAATGAAGGAAGACATACTCAAGGGTCCTAGACAAGAGTTGACTATTATTATTTCATTCATTCCATGGCCATTATTTTACAGTAAAACTTTTTTTTAAATGTATTTTATTGATTTTGTACAGAGAAGAAGAAAGAGGGATATAGAGCTAGAAATATCATTCAGAGAGAGAGACATCGATCAGCCGCCTCCTGCATACTCCCCACTGGAGATGTGCCCGCAACCAAGGTACATGCCCCTGACCAGAATCAAACCCAGGACCCTTCAGTCCACAGGCCAACACTCTATCCACTGAGCCAAACCAGTTTTGGCATATTTTACAGTAAAACTTTATTAAGGTGACACAGTTTGTCCTAAATAGCATGGTTCAAAAAAAAATGTGCTCCCCAGCCAAATAAATATAACATTGTTTGTTCATAAGTAGACAAAATATATAAACCAACTCCCCTCCCATTCCATTCTTCTCCCCATCTCACAGCATAGCCATGCATTTGTCATTAAAGTTTGGAATGGACTTTTAGTCGTAATGCAGATAAAACAAACAAGTTTTGAGTTTAGATCAGAAAATATGATTTTGGTAAATCTAAGTTATAAGATTTTCTGTTATCATTTTTCTCATTTATCATCAGGGAAACTCTGTCCTTCTCTCTCTCCCTCTTACAATATCATTAACATCTGTTTACATTGATAATAAATAAAAGACATTTTCAGGGATGAAGACAGGTTGATATGTTTTCAAACTTTATGACTTTCTCCTAGTATTTGATCTTCATAATGTGCGCTTTCTGCTATGATCCAATTAATCTTAAACACGATACCAGACATGTAGACTGTTTGGTTTTAATTTACTAGGTTATAACTAGTGGTATTTTCTCCTTGGATCCCGCTCTGCACCCATAAATTATTTGGTAGCAATTATCTCTTAAAATGCATCCAAATGCTTTCCCCTTGCTTCTTGAATTCCAAGTAAGCCTAAGAACTTATTCTAATGTTCCTTTTGTTCTTTCTCTACCAGAGAGATATATAGATGATTTTTATTTTATTTTTGGCTTGCGCTGTGTGTAATTAGATGAGTGCTAGAAGCTACCTTCACCAGAAATAACTCTAGCTCTGTGCAATTCCATACCTCATTTCTTTGCAGATTAAAAATAATGGGCTTATACTCCCAAAACTCCTTAATAACATCTAATTATCAGGAAAGCTGTTAAAATCAGAATTTAAACAAATCAAATTTGGCAACTGTGGGAAGTCTGCTTAGGTACTATAAATCTTTGATGTGTGGGCCACAGACACTGCTCATGTAAATGAGTGAATCTATAAATGGAGTCAATGTGCTACAATGGGAAGGAAAAGGGGGAGTTTTAGCATCAGTCAGTCTTGTCTTTGACTCGTCTATGTGTCCCATAAGCTGTATTATAGCAGCCCCTCACTCCCCTAGTCCAGAGGTCCCTCCTTTGCAAAATGGCTGCTAGTCTTACCTTGAAAGTTGTGCAGAAGAAAAATAATAGTTATGGTACAGTGTTTCTGAGCTTTTTACCTCCACTATTTCATTTAATCCTCTTAAATTATTAACTTGTACAAGATATGGAGTTGGGCACTAGTTGATTTTCTTCTGTGGATAGAGTGCTGGCCTGCAGACTGAAGGGTCCCAGGTTTGATTCCAGTCAAGGGCACATACACAGGTTGTGGGCTTGATCCTCAGTAGGGGGTGTGAGGGAGGCAGCTGATCAGTGATTCTCTTTCATCGCTGATGTTTCTGTCTCTCCCTCTTCCTTCTTCTTTTGAAATCAATAAAAAAAGCATTAAAAAATGAACTTAGGAGAAGATAAAGTAATTTTCCTCTGCACAGCATTAAGAGCTAAGGTTAGGAACAAATCTAAGGAATGTGAGTCCAAGGCCAGGTTTATTACTGTTGCATAACATGACACTAAATAGAAGCTACACTTATTGAAAGAAAGTGACATACATATTTAATTGATGTGTTAAAATTATAGTTGGCTAAATACTGAATATACCCTAATATCCTGGAATACTGCAGTTACCTTAATGATTGAGTGGCTTAATTTATTTTGTCTGCATATTATGGCCAACTATATTAGAAAATTCTAGCCCAGGCTCCATCTCCTGCAACTACAATTAAGTATAAAATATGTTGACAGATAAATCTCTGTTAGAATAAATGGCTGAAGTGAGTCTTGTTCCCCTTTTCCTCTACGCATTGGGCCTTGGCATTAGTTCCCAAACTAAATTTGCTTTCCTTATTATCTAAATCAATTGTTTGAATGGTGCCATATCTATATAATAATAGCCCAAATTCACACTTAATTTTAATTAGCTAAGCATAAAATAGCTGAGATCGCAATTTAAACAGATGGAAAATTGATAGTAGTGATCCCACATTGGCCCAAATGTTGAAGATCATAACATACAAAAAAAAGTGTTTTTCTTCCTTCTACTATTGAAATAAAATGATTTCTCTGTAGAATACCAAGCAAGCCTTGCTGATTTACTCTTATTTTAAATAGTGCATAAATAATGGTACTTGGACAAGCCTGTCATAGCATATGAAACACTGGTTCAAACGCTTGATAATGTAGCATGGTTATTATGAGAAGTAATTGTAGAGCTCTGAGTTTTCAGATAGATGAGACTTAGAGCATTTCTGCAAATAGCGTAGTAAAAAATGGCAAATTAAAAATGCTTTGGCCACCTGGGCAGCATAGTTCAGCAGTTGAACATCAACTTATGAACTAGGAGGTCATAGTGCATGTGCCTGGGTTGCTGGTTGCTGGCTTGATCCCCAGTGGATCAAGCCAGCAGGAGGCAGGAGGCAGCTGATCAATGATTCTCTCTCATCACTGATGTTTCTATTCTCTCTCCCTCTTCTTTGCTCTCTGAAATCAATAAAAATGTATTTTTAAGAAATGCCTTGGCCACGTCTCAGTTGGTTGGAGATACACCAGAAGGATGTAGGTTCGATCCATGGTCAGGCCCCGAATGGAAAGCAATCAAACTATGTTTCTTTTTCTCTCTTTTTTTCATTCTTCCATTTAAAATTAATTTTTAAAAGTATGCCCTTGGAAAAGGTTTGATTAAAAAACAATGTCTTTTAAAAATATACATAAAAGGCATTGGGTAATAGAGAAAAAGTCTAGCATACAATATTTTACAAAGCTTTATTGGATAGATCTCAAGTTGGTAAATCTACCAAGAAACAGATCTGATCCTCTTATTTGCAGTCTCAGTAATCTTACATTTTAGTACCCAGTTTTATGTTACAAAAAATAATTAAGGTAACCAATATCACAAGGATACTATGGTTGTTTTTAATGTATAGTGATAGATCATTCTTATAGGAAATAGAATATTCCAATTGGCAAACTAAAGTAAATGTTTCAGGCTTTTTAGGCCACATTAGTTGCAACCACTTAACTCTACTTTTATAGTCAAAAGACAGCCTTAAGTAATACATAACTCAAAGCTCAAGGATGCGTTCCAATAAAACTTTATTTATAGCCACTGAAGTTTGAATTCTCTATACTTCCACATATTAAAAAATAGAAGTATTCCTTTGTGTCCGTTTTCCTACCATGTAAAAAATAAATAAAAAAATAAATTCATAGCTCAAGGAGTGTACAAAATCCATGAGGCATGCCTTAGTTGGCTGACTCTCATTCTCATATAAAGATCAACCATTTCACCTATAAATGGGGTGTCCTTAGAATTCACATTTAAATTTGGATGCTCTAGAGTGAAAAGGAACCCTAAAGTAATGAAAATTATATATACTTTGAAATATGTTTCTCATTACTGTTTTTGCAGTAATGCTGTTTTTGTTATAATAATACTGTATTTTGCTGTTTTTCTAGTTATTATAAACTCTTTAATTGTAATGGTAGTCTTATATAATAGTTTGACTAAGAAGAATCTTATGTCCCATTACAAAATTCTATTCATAAAAGTGGGAAGATATAAAAAGAAACATTTTTCATTTTTATTAACTGACCAGTCAAATAGAACATACCCCAAGTAAATATTCTTCGTGCATGCTCATGAAGTGAAATCAGTTTCTTAGCCATGCATGTCTAAAATAAGAGCTCTCACAGCTTGCTCACATGGTCAACAAGTGGGCCTAAGGTCAGTCGAATTCCCTTCCCTCCCGCCTTCGAGATGAAGGAGAAAACAAGTGCTCCTTAAGCCCAAGTCCAAGGGCTCGTCTGTCACCAGCAAGCATTGCGTCCTGGCCTTGAGCAGTCAGTGCTGCCAGTGAAAGGTCACTGTGCACCTGGGAAAGGTTGGGAAAAGAGAGATGAGTGATTCCTATCCCCACTGCTAATAGTAAACTTCCTGCCAGATTAAGGACTGTGTCCACTCTTCATGAATCTCCTCCTTTCCTAGATGAGGGAGGGGAGAGAGTTTGGGGAAAAGAATGAACTTGCCCATAGACTAAATTCTTAAAGTGGAAAAAAATCAGGAAATAATGCCTTTAGTTACCAGAGAAATAAAAATGTATATATTTTAACTTTTATTTAAAAGAGTATAACTATAAAATTTGGAAAAGAAAGTTATAGTGAGGAGGAAAGGAAGTGGGAACAGAAAAGGGGCAATAAAATATAATATAGTAATAAGTTAAGGTTTGTTATGTAAATTTGCTACATTATGCAGGTATGGTTAAAGAATATTATAAAATCAATGTTCCAAACTTCATATCTAAAATAAACACACACACACACACACAATAGGCATCAATATTTTATTCTGTCTATTGTGGTGATAAGATCAAACCTGATTTTCAATTTTTTTTTGTATTTTAGCTTTTCTCTAATGAACATGTATAATAAAACATTTTAAACAAAACTATTACTTAGCGATATGAGAAGAAAGAGTTAAAATAAAGTCTCCTTGAAATTAGTGACAATGGCAATAGAGAAAGAAACTCCCTTTTTAAAATATATACATATATATATATATATATTTTTTTTTTTTATTTTTTACAGAGAGGAAGAGAGATAGAGAATGAGAAACATCGATGAGAGAGACATATTGATCAGCTGCCTCCTGTACACCCCCTACTGGGGATGTGCCCGCAACCAAAGTACATGCCCTTGAACGGAATGGAACCTGGGACCTTTCAGTCCGCACGCCGACACTCTCTCCACTGAGCAAAACCGGTTTCGGCAAAAGCTCCCTTTTTTCCTTATTTGATTAATGTAAAATATTCAATATTTTAATAACAAAAAAGTTATTACGTGATGGAATCAAAACAAAGTTAGCTGAGTCTTATGTTTAGTGGCATCAGCATTGTATTTGTCTCTATTACCACTGGGACTGTCACCTGCATGGTCTCATAGCCTCTCACACATCCCCTCCTTCACCCATGCCTGCTCAGCTTCTCCTTGAGTTTCTTGAACTCACTAAGCCTGTTCAGGCCCCAGGTTCTTTCTGCACATTGCTCCCTCCTCAGATATCTGCCGCAGATATCTGCAGGGCTCAGTCTTACCTTCTTCAGGACTGGTACAAGTCTCCCATCTTCTGAGACCATTTCTCTGATTTGGTTAATAAATATTCTCCTCCAAAATCATCCCTTTCCCCTGCTTCATTGTTTCTATGGTACTCATTACCATCTAATGTACGTATATATATATGCTGCCTGCATCTGTTTATTGTTTGCCACCACAGGAAGATAAGCTTCCTTCTGTCACTGCTAAAGCTCTAACATAGAAATGTGCAACACATAGTTGTTGAATGACTAACTACCAATGCTCTTGCTAAGGTGTCAAGGTTACTGGTAGTGAGTTGGCAAAGATGCCTTGGTTAAGCAGAATTGGAAGAAGCATTTTCAATATTTGCTTTTATTTTGCTTTCATAGACAACCAAGTTCCATTTTTTCTTGTTAATGTTTCTAACCAAGTATAGTATATAGTTTTTTTCTTTTTTCTTTCTTCCTTCCTTCCTTCCTTCCTTCCTTCCTTCCTTCCTTCCTTCCTTCCTTCCTTCCTTCCTCTCTCTCTCTCTCTCTCTCTCTCTCTCTCTCTCTCTCTCTCTCTATTTCTTTCTTTCTCTATATATAGTTTACAGTATTACAAATAGGAGTACATATGTCTTTTTTTTCTTTTTCCTCCCTATTGACCTCCCCCCAGCCTTCCCCACCCCTCAGTACATGCCCTCACCTGCCCCTGCTCCCTGCAGAGTCCTGTATCCATTGACTATGCTTACATAAATGTATAAAGTCCTTCGGTTGATCTCTTATGCCCCCCCCACAACTCCTCTGCCTTCCCACTGTAGCATGACAATCTGTTCATTGCTTCTTTGTTTCTGTATCTGCTTCCACCGCCATCCCCCGAGTCTTTTCTTTAAAAATATCTTGCCTCTGTAGGCTAGAAATAAACTTATAAGAACAAATAATGTTTGAGTTCCAATTTCAGTGTCCAATAGTTATGAGTCTCGGTTTCAATGTCAAACAGTTCCTTATGTGTACACATCAGCAATGATATGTGGATAGTGGACAAATGGTGGCAATGCAAGCATCCTGTAGTATATAGTTTCTAATCATTTACATATTTTATCAAATAGTTCCAGCATCTTTGTAAAATAGATATTGTAATACTCATTACATGGAAGAAAAAAATCAAGGCGATGAGAAGGTAAGTAACTTATTTATAGCCACATGGCTAGTCTGTGCCAATACTGATATATTCAGTCAATCCATAGTCAAGCCTTGCAGGCTATGTTTACAATTTAAACATTGTAAATGACTTTGCACTGAAAGCCTATGAGTTAAATGTTTTTGTCTGAAAATTACAGCCAACTCACCACCAACTGGCTTAAGTTAAGTTATTTATTGTCCCATGTAATTAAAAAAAAAAAAGACAGGCAAGCTCTCCCACTAGTTTATTCCTGAGGTTTAGGACTGAAGAAGTATTTCTCTGCAATTTCTTTAGCTCTGTCTTACACTATGAATCTGGTTTGTCTTCAGTTGATTTTTTCTTATGGTCAAAAGATAGGCACCACCAGGTCCCTGAATTTGTCTTTTCCGTCTTTACAGCTTTTTCCCCTTTATTATTCCACTAAAGTTCAGGTTTTCCCTCTGATTCAAATGCTTTAGAACCAATTTGTTGACTAAAAAAATTAAAAAAATAAGACTTACCTATCAAACTGGAGATGGGGATGCTATTTCAAACTACCCAGGGGTGGCATGTGGGATGCATACTGTGTAAGCGACCATGATGTCCCATATCGAGTATTGCTTATTCCCCAAATTTTCTACTGTTCATTTAAAAAGCTTCTTTGGAAGTCCTACGCTAGGTATGAAATGGAAGTGACCTCTTTCACAAACATTACTATGATAATAATGACTTTTAAACTAATAATAGGCGTTGGAAATGAAAGGAGGAAGACATATAAGACCATAAAAAGAAAACCAGTGGAGATAGAAGAAAAGGGGAAAAAAAGTTATTAGCTTTTTAGAGGCGAGGCAACAGGAAAGGAGAAGCAACGCTCAGCAGAAGATATAAAATCTTCAATACAAATCCTGCTCTGGTTACAGTTTTAATTAGATGCCTTGGTGTGATTTTTATCCTTTATTTGGTGATAAAAAAACAATGCACAATGTTAACACAAAGTAAAAAGAGCATGCTAGTTTTATCAGATATACTCAAATTAAGAATGTGTAGCTATGTAGCAATAGCAGGTACCCAATAACTGAGGTGACCTTAGCAATCAGCATGGTGTCTGCCAAGCGTAAGATCTCTGCTGATTCAGACAAGTTATCCATATTTCAGAAACAGATTGTTTTCCAAATGAATTTATTAGGCCCGAGAGGTAGTTTACAGCTCCAGAGATAGAATCCCTCCATTAGTTTATAGAACAGTCATCTCGTATGTGTGATTCTGACTACAATATTGTCTCAAATTGAAGCAACAATGAGCTTAGCAATTTACATTCAATAACTGAAAACACTTTAAAAAAAATTCTGGCTCTCCATAATCCAGGAGGATTTTGAAACATGCACACACACCTTCTCATCCATAAACTGCCAGAATAAATGAGAAAACTTGGCATGTTATGTGGGTATATATAATGCTTATTAATTTATTATGTAGCAATTAGAGTTATTTTTAAAATATGGTAACTATTCAAAAAATTCTTATCTCTGATTGTGTTTGAAAAATTAGAAAGCCTGAGAAGAGGGGGCCAACATGCATAACAGGCAGAACCCAAGTTGTGGCTGTGTCTGTAGATGAATATGCTCTCCCACTTGCCATTTATACTGTGCACATCCTTTACAAGTTTTACTAATGCATTGTCTCCATGTAGCCAACATCTGCTATTGAAATAGCAAAGAGAAAGCACAGTCAAAAATTGTTGAAGGCTGCAAGACATTTTATTCATATTACTGCAATAGGTTGAAAACTCCTGTATAAACTGAACACAACTCCAGCGATGAAAAAGGTGGATGAGGTTTTTAAAGGGATGACATAGAGGGGACAAAAAGGACTATGGGAAAGTAACACAGTCTTTTAGGAGTGTTCTGGTATGATGGTAAATTGCATGTATTAACTCGACTCAGCAAAGAAGTGCCCAGACAGCTAATAAAATATTATTTTGGGGTGTTGCTGGAAGAGATCAATATTTGAGTTGCTGAACAGAATAAAGCAGATGGTCCTCTCCAATATGGGTGGACATCATCCCATCTGTTGAGGACTGAAATATAACAAAAAAGGTAGGATAAAGACAAATTCACTCTCTGCTCGAGCTAGAACATTCCTCTCTTTCTCCAGACATTGGCATTCCTGGTTCTTGGGCTTATTGACTCGCATCAGAACTTATACTGTTAAACCCCCAATTTTCAGGAGACTCAAACTGGAACTATAACACTGCCTTTCCTGATTTGTCAGATTGCAGATGGGACTTCTCAACCTCCAGATCTGCATGGGATAATCATACCTAATAATAGATAAGCATTCAAATGGACCGTACCTCTGCTATACTCACAGCCAATCAGAGCGAATATGCAAATTAACCCAACAAAGATGGAGGTTAATTTGCAGATGTTGGCACCCAGCAGCCTGGGTCCGAGGAACTTTCTCAGCATCCAGGTCATTCCAAGGTAGGCCTGGGGTGGGTCCTGAGCAAATGGGAAGGGCCTGAGCAAGGGGGCTCCTGGGCAGGGGTAGAGCAGGGCCATCAGATAGAGCTGGGGGGGGGGGGGGCCCGGTCCCAAATCTTGGCCAGAGGCTTTGGGCCTTGGCAGGGGCAGAGCTAGGGATCAGAGGGAGCTGCAGGGAGGCGGGGGAGAGCTGACCATGACAAAAGCCTTTAAGGGGAGCTGGGGGTCCCCTTCCCAGGACCTGAACTTAAACCAGAGGCTTTGGACCTGGGCTGGGGCAGAGCCAGCAGTCAGAGAGAGCTGGGGGCTCCTGCCTAGGCCTCAAGGCTTTAGGCCTTGACAGGGGTGGAGTCAGAGATCAGAGGTGATAGATATGAACTACAGAGAAAACACCTTTTCTGACTGCTCATTGGCTCAGTTCCTTGTATGCCACTGGTAATATTCTTAGTAACTTGAGTGTAAGAATCCAAAAAGGTGATCTAGGGCTTTTTCACCACACTTCTGGAGAAACAAACAAATGTCCACTGCTAGAGAGCTAAGAAATGTCATATCCTCTCCAGCTGATTTGGTTCAGTGGATAGAGCCTCAGCCTGCTAACCACAGAGTACAGGTTTGATTCTGATCCAGGGCATGTACCTAGGTTACAGACTCCTCTCTGGCTGGGGCCCAGGTCAGGGCTCATGCAGGAGGCAACCAATCAAAGTGTTCCTCTCACATAGATGTTTCTCTCTGTCTCTCTCTCTTCCACACTCTCTAAAAATCAACAGAAACATATCCTCAGATGAGGATGAAAGAAAGAAAGAAAGAAAGAAAGAAAGAAAGAAAGAAAGAAAGAAAGGAAGGAAGAAAGAAATGGCATATCCTGTGAAAGATACATCCTGAAAATGCCTAAAGAAAGTTGTCATTTTTTTCATGGTGAAGGGACTGGAGTCCATGTTGATGAAAACACGTTGGTGAGTGTGGTGACTGGCAGTGGCTGCCGCAGTGGAGTATTAGGGCTGATGCCTTTCCCTGATCTGCCCAGTCACCTTCCACAAAGGGATGCCAGACTGCAGCTTAAGCCGTAAGTAGGATATCTCCTGAGGGTTCCCAGTATTTGAGAGGGGGCAGGCTGGGCTGAGGGACCTCTCCCCCAGTGCACGAATTTTGTGCACTGGGCTCCTAATTTCTACAATAAATCTACTCTTGTATAAATTTATAGAGTCTATTAGTTTTGTCTTCTTTTGATGCTTGAACAATGTGGGAGTCAGGGGCACTAGTACCCAACACAATAGAAAATCTGAGTATAACTTTTGACTCACCACAAACTTAACTCCACTGGAATCCATGGAGGATTGGTTCAGGTCCCTATGGATACCAGATTCCATGAGTGCTCAAGTCCCTCACATGAAATAGTGTAGAACAATGAATAGAATTGGCCCTCTACTTTTTCAGATTCCCAACCATGAATCAAAAATCAATATTGAGCATTCCACCTATGAACCAGGTTTGATTCCCTGTTAAGGCATGTGTCCTTGGTTTTGGGCTTGATCCCCAGTTGGAGGCATGCAAGAGGTAGCTGATCAATGATGCTATCTCTTTCTCCCTCCCCCTTCCTCTCTAAAATCAATAAAAATATATTTAAAAAAATACTGGGTTTGATCCAAGATTGATTAAACATGTATGTGTGAATGCCAGGGATACATAGGGCAAACTGGACATTTGTTGAAAACCTATTTGCATATAAGTGGATCCGTGCCATTCAACCCTGTGTTGTTCAAGGGTCACCTGACCTCTGATAAGTCCTTGTTGCCACATGGGAATTCACAGTCTAGACCTACAACTCCTACTTTAAAATTAAGACACAAAGCAGTAGAGCAACTTAGAGGCAAGAAGAAGGAAAGTGGGGAAGGGGTGTCAAGGACCCGCAGCCTGCTCTGCAAATATTTTACATAATATTGTTCTTCAAAGTCAGTGCTCAAATCCACTGGAAGGGGAGGGAAGTTGCCAGAAAGTTGGCACAGGATACCCAAGGCCCACTGCCTTTGAATCAAAGTTTTGCCAAGTACACAAGTCATTTTGAGCACATTTTAAATAGCTGCTGGTCCACATGTTCCATGGCAGCACAGGTTCATGTGTCTTGCTCACTATCAGCACTGTAGAGTCTGTTGTCATGTAGGGCTTGCATTATTTCACCTTCTTCTCCTCCTCCTCTTCTCCCGCTGCCTCCTCCTGCTTCTTTATATATTTCTTCTTTTTCTTCTTTGGCTCTTAGAGTCATTTATATAAAATATGTTCAAGAAATTGAGAGTAAGGGTTTAATCTATCTTTCTGGAGTGTTAAGAATATAAATTCTTTCAGGTTCTCTATTTTCAGCAATAGTTTTTATGTATATATAAAATCTTAGTGCACACACACACACATACACACACACATACACAATGTTAATAGATGCCCAGTGCATGAAATTCATGCAAGGGGTGTGTGTATCGCTCAGCCCAGCCTGCACCCTCTCCAATCTGGGATCCCTCTCACAATCCAGGACTGCTGACTTCCAATCGCTCACCTGCCTGCCTGCCTGCCTGATTGCCCCTAACCACTTCTGCCTACCAGTTTAATCACCCCTTAACCACTCCCCTGACAGCCTGATGGATACCTAACTGCTCCCCTCCTGGCCTTATTGCTCCTAACTGCCCTCTCCTGCTGGCCATCTTGTGGTGGCCATCTTGTATCCACATGGGGGTGGCCATCTTGTGTGTTGGAGTGATGGTCAATTTGTATACCACCTCTTTATTATATAGGATATTAGTGTATGTGTGAAAGACAGATAGAGGTAGAGAGACAAATATAGACAGAAATAGAAAGAGAGAGACACTGAGAGTTATCCTGAAGTCAAAATGGCTCAAACAGTTATAATTCCTATGAGTAAACTATTAATCTTGCAATTTCCTATGTAGGCTCATTCTTTTGGTCTATTTCTTTCCCTTTTGAAAAGAAAAGTATTTATGATCTAATTTTAATGCAGAGAAATCAGTAATTAAAAAGAGCAGTGCTGAATATTGTTAACACACAAAAGTCAAAGTGTCAAATAGTCATTTGAGAACATTTAAAAAATTGAGTTCAGTTTAAATCACTTTCTAAGGTGTTTGGTGTAGGCTTTATAATTTATTCAGATTTTTCTGGTCTCCCAAATTTAGCTTGAAAACATGCCAAGAGGGATATAATTTCCCCCCATAACTTTCTGCTCTCTTTTGGAATGCAAATTATTTTAGAGCAACATCCTATAGGATATTGTTAACTCTTTCACTTCTGCAGTGAACAGCAAAGAATAGGGATGCATGTCACTAATGTGTTAATATTTTCCAATGTTTGGGATGAAGTGGGTTTTAAAAGGACCAGTGCAAACTAGCAGAACCACAGAAATGACGTCTGAATTTCCATTTCTTGAGGTTGCTTGATGATCCCAGAATTTTAATATTTGTCTTTATTCTTGGTGGAGGGGCTGGATAACTGACAGGCCTGCATCAGATGTATGTCTTATAACTCAAAAGCTGTTACTTCTTTTTCCAAGCAGCACCTTAGAGATAATATAACAAATCCCTCTGAGATTTGATATTTTAAAATGGAAAACTAAGGGAGTGAAAGATTTTCATAGTTACAGCTATTGATAGCGTTTAAGAAAAAAAATACCAGTTTTGGATGGTAAAGTGTTTATTTCCTGGGAGAATAGTTGAAAGGTCACCATCACAATCTGTCACTGTGCAGTCACTTCAGCCTCTTCTTTATTAAAAATCAAAAATAGAGTTGAAGGAAGAAGATGTAAGTAAATGTAGAAAGGTCCTAAACTCACCTCCTTCCACAGACACACCAAATTTACAGCTACATGTGTGGTATTTACCTCTAAAAATGATCTGAAAACTAGATGCACTCTCTCTACAAGAAGAGATAAAGAACCACAAAGAGGTGGGAGGAAGCAGCAATAACCCTTGTGACAACACACAAGAGGGAAGGATCTCACCAGACAGGTGCTTCTTCCAAACAGGAAGGAGTTGGTACCCCACATCTGTCCCAATCCCTGGAAGATGACTCTCAAAAATATAAGGCTGAGAACACCAGTGAAGATGACATCAGAGGATCCACATTGCTATAGGAAACTGAGACTCCCCTCCTAAAGGGTTCATGTGTGGCTTTACCCCAGAACCAACAACAACAAAAAAAAAAGGGGGGGGCATGGGGACAGCAGTTTGAAAACATCTACATAGTATGTGGAAAGGAGATTCATTTGCTAACCTAAAGCATAGGCTGGAAAGGTGGAGGATATTTGAAATGCTCCCCAGAAACTGAGGAGCTGACAGACACCATTATTATATTCCATCTAACCTGCTAGTTCAAGGGTGTGAGCTTAGATACAGCACACTTCCACTGCTCTGCTAAGTAATGCAGCAGTGTGCAGTCAAGGCACTATCCCTCTGTCTCATTAAATCCCGAGAACATAGCCTGCTAGTCTAGCTCACTGGCTGAGCATTGACCTATGAACTAGGAGATCATGGTTTGATCCCCAGTCAGGGCACATGCTGAAGTTACAGGCTCAGTCTCCAGCATGGGGTGCCCAGGAGGCAGTTGATCAATGATTCTCTTTCATCATTGATATTTTCTTCTCCCCTTACCTTTCTAAAATCAATGAAACAAACAAACAAACAAACAAACATAGAGAGCATAGGTGGTTTCTACACTTCCCTGCTTTCTGGATGGGGCTGAGAGTGTGATGGGCCAGGGGTGTTTGTTCTCCCATTCCCCAGCTAAAGCTGTGAAACCACCTTCGTCACCCCTTGCTGTGATCATGGCTGTGCCCAGGCTAAAGGTAGTGTGTGCACATAGGAACGACTCTCTCTTGCAAATAAATTGTTTGATGCCTTCCTGAAACTGGTGATTGAACCTCCCTTCCTATACCCTACAGCTGCCTTGCACAAGCCAGCTGGGGAACACCATTCATACAGGAGACACTCTTTGATTGCCTCACCCTGATGCAAGAGGGTTGATGCAACTGAGCCCCCTGGATCTATAACAAGCTGAAAGACAGCTTTTGTCAGAACGCCACTCCCGAGGCAATGCACAAACAGCATACTGAAATATAATCCCAATCTTCCTAGGAAAAAGCTGTATTTTCTTAGCCTGGAGCTTCACTCTCAGGGACAGGTTTCAGTTTTCCTACAGGCTGGGGTGGAGGGTGGTGTTTCTTCCTGGGAACAAAGGCAGGGTGACACCATCTTTGTGCAACCACCTAGCCTCACTACAGCTCAATAACAATGAGGAGGCCCAGATAGAAACTTGCCAGGAATCCTGAATTTGCCAAATGTCACACAGAGGCCACTCCATAGGTTATGGCCTAGAGGCCAGCAGGGATAACAACTGCAGTACCACAGAACTATATATAAACTAGAGGTCCGGTGCACAAAACTTGTGCACAGAGTGGGGAGTTCCCTCAGCCCAGCCTGCACCCACCCCAACTGGGGACATCTTGGGGGATGTATGACTGCCAGTTTAGGCCCAATCCCTATGGACCTAAACCGGCAGTTGGACAACCCTCTCACAAACTGGGACTTCTGACTCCTAACTGTTAACCTGCCTGCCTGATTACCCCTAACTCTACATCTGCCTGCCTGCCTGACCACCACTAACTGCCCTCCCCTGCCAGCCTGGTTTCCCCTAACTGCTTCTGCCTGCCTGCCTGCCTGACTGCCCTTAACTGCCCTCCCCTGCAGGTCTGATTTTGCCCCCAACTGACCTCCTTTACTGGCCAATTTGGTTCTGATTGGTTGGTTTCTATGTCAGTCAGCATCAAAAGCTCTACCTCCTATGCAGCCATTGGATCCTCACAGTACCCACATTTGGTTCTGATTGATTGGTTCCTATGCCAGTCAGCCTCTCTGGGCCTATCAACGGGGCCTGATCAGAAAGGCAGGGATGATCAACAGCCCTAGTGTAAGACTACAGAGAAATAGAGGTGTGGCTCTGGCCAGACTGGGAGAAAAGGAGAGTGGCAAGTGCTGATCAAAAGCTGTCTCAGAGGCAACAGATCAGTCCCTGCTTCTCTCTTCAGGCCTCTCTCTGGCCCTGATTTGCAGCCCCCTCAGCAGCCAGTGCTTGGGCACCTAACCTGCCGCAGAAGCAACCCAGCACTGACTGCAAGTCTGACTTCTAGTTGGTCAAGCCTCAGTCTTTGCTGGTCATTATAACCCAGGGTTTTTATATATTAGGATTTACATACTCTAAAATCTGTTGCCTGAGGATCTAGCTTCTCCTGCTAAATGAGTCCTCCCTTTGGGACATTGAGAACTCTGGTTATAGCCTCCTTAATGGGAATACTATATCAAGAATGACTCAGGTGGACTGGACAATAACAAAAGTTCAAGAGAGAACCAAGAGTTAAGGCAAGGGTGTGTATTCGCAAGGTCATTCTTCAAGACTAAGAAAGGTAGCTGTTTTGTACAACACAGAAACAAACATTGAGTCAAGCTAAATAAGAACACAGAGGAATAAGTTCAAACTGAGCAAACAAGACAAAAACCCCAAGGAAACATATGGATATGGAGATAAGTCATCTTCCTGATAAAGAATTCAAAGTAAACGTCTTAAAGATGCTATCTGAACTTGGGGGGAAGAATGGATAAGCAAAGTGAGAATTTTTTTTAAAAAAGTATCAAAGGGAAGTTACAACTGAACTGAAAAAAATGTATTAGAGGGATTCCAAATCAAAATGGAGGAATAGAAGAAGAAACCAGCAAGCTGAAAGACAAAACAATGAAACCTACTCAGATTGGTCAGCAAAATGAAAAAAAAAAGATGAAAAAAAAACATGTAAAAATTCACTAGAACAACTCAGCAGCAATATCTAACAACATAATATTCATATGAAAGGAGTCTATCAAGGACAAGGAAAAAATAAAAAGCTAGAAAAGTTATTTTCCTTATAATTAGTAGCTTGGCTCAGATTATAGCCTCACCTCCCCTGACGTTTAACATGCTGACATGACTGTGAAAGAGATGGACAGGCCTCAATTTGAACAAAACTTTGCTCTGGGATGGCAGGGTTTAGGACAAGAGCAACATTTCAGCTTGGCTCTTTTAATTGCAAAATTCCTTAATGAAGTTATGATTGTTAGAGAGATTGCTTTCACTTCATGTTTGTGCAAAAGGAAAAGTAAGGCAGTCTGTTCTTGATGAGAAAGCCTTACTGAGCACCAAATCTGTGTCAATTTATTGTGGTAAATTTGGAAAACATGTAAATAACTATATTTCATCTCCTGTCCTCAGGCAGTTGCAATGTGGGATATGAAGTAGAAGATTCAAACATAAACACTGACTCTAAAAAAAAAAATAGGCATATGATAAAAGGTACACAGAAAAAGATGAATGGAAAAGCAGACAAGGGGGTAGCTAATTCTTACTCAGGATTCTCTAGAGAAAATTAAGGGCAAAATAAATAAATGGTTTGGCCTTGTAGGGTGTGTAGGAGTTCACTGGACCCAAAAAAGACCAAAACGATAATGAGGAAAAGGAAGAAGATGGTTACATGGGGGTAGTTGTCCTAATAGCATAGCCAAAGGCACAAGAGAGCATAGTTTGTCATAGCTGGGCATATAAAGAGAAGTGTTAAGAAATAAGATTGGGCCAAAACCGGTTGACTCAGTGGATAGACTGTCAGCCTGGGGACTGAAGGGTTCTGGGTTCAATTCTCGTCAAGGGCACGCATCTTGGTTGCGGGCACATTACCATTGGGTGATGTGCAGGAGGCAGCTGATTGATGTCTCTCTCTCATCAATGTTTCTGGCTCTCTATCCCCCTCCCTTCCTCTCTGTAAAATATCAATAAAAAATAATAAAATAAAAGAAATAAGATTGGAAAGGGTCCATTTTCAAGAGGGGCGTAAGGGCCAGGGAGAGCATAAAATGGGGGAAAGAAGACAAGAAGGCAGTACTGTATATGGAAAATAGATTTTTGTCTTCTCTGAATAAAAAGACCCAGCAGGCTAGATTTGAGCAGAACCCTTACTTAAAACAATAAAGAAAGGAAAGATCAGAATGTGTCAACTGCTCTGATTAAGGAGGATGGGCCTTATCTTGTGGGGAGCAACCAAGGGGTCAATTGCAGGCATTAAAGCAGAGGGAGGGCATGCGCAAAGCCCTCTCGAAGGAAAATTAATCTGGCCGAGGGTGATGGCGTGGAGGGATAAGCAGGAAGAGGCCAGGGTCTGGGAACAAGTTATTACTTCCAAGCTGGAGTGATAAACCCTGCGGTAAGGGCGCTGTCAGGGAAAATGAGGTCACACAGGGGCCAGAGGGAATGCCCTTCCACATGCCACGTGACCTACTGTTCTGCCCTTCCCCCAAACCAAGGTGCTCTCTCCCGTTCTGTGGGCGTTGGGCCAGGATGGACCTCCGATAGGGTATGTGACTCTTTCCCAGAGGAACGCCATGGTATTTGCTCTTACCTTTGCCAGCAGTTCTCTTTCTACGTTTGTTTTTGGAGAACGAAAGAGAAGAGAGCACAGGGAATAGCTGGTTCAGCCTGCAGAGGTTATAAAGAAGATGGTAAACATTTTCATGTGCATTTACTTTGCCAGTGGGAACACTCCCTCCCTCCTGTCTGCTCCAGCTCAGAGCATCACGTTGGAGACAGCAGATGAGTGTGGCTGCAAAGCCTTTGTCTTTCTACAGGAGGCTTTACACACACAGGCCTTCCCTTCACGTTACTGGGCCCCAGAAAAATGGAATCCTTGTCTGTAGGGCCTCAGCGATCCCTGCTCCACTCAGATGCTCCAGTAAGGAGGAGAGAAACACCAGGGGGTAAAGGGGACAAGCAGGGCTGCTATCCTGAGCACCATGGGGGAGAGCGCTTGAATAATTCACTGATAATGCAAACAGGCTCCAACTGGCAAACAATTCCCTTTCATCCCAATGATTAATCTGAAAATTAAAAAGTCTAACTGAAATCAAAATAAAGCAGTATTAATTTACACAACTCGGAGTGTAAATGAAATAAAAATATTCAATATGCATCCCAGAAAAGCATGATGGGAATGGAACTAAAATAGTATGATTTAAACTTTAAAAAAAAAAAAATCTATGGCAACTGCCATTTTCATTCAGTGCAAGCTGGAAATTAGATTGCAGTGATTTGGAGACACTATGAAGGTATAGATAGTAGGGCTATATTCTGGTCCCCCGATGCTGCTAATTGGACTGTTTTGATAATAATAGGTAGATATGGAATATCTCTGTGCAGAAAGAAAAAACAAAAAAAACATGTCTATCTTCCATTCTATACTCAACCCATAGGCAAAAGCCAACAAAAGCCATTCGGCATTTTTTCATGCCTTTTAAAGTGTCATCTTTATTGTTTAAAATATCACAGGTGCTCCCCTTCCCTCCTCCTTGGACCCTCTCCACTTCACTCCCTTTCTCTCTCTCCAGGCCTTCCCAGCCCTATTGTCTGCCCATGGCCTATGCAATGAAGCATGCAACAGACTGCTGGATTCCAGAGGAAGAAGATGGAGGGAAGGGGAAGCGATTAACCCATGAACTTATATGCATAGGACATTCAGCATTTATGCGGCCTCTTTAAATCCGCATTTCAAACACTTTTCTAAATGATGATATGTACACGAAGCCAAGCTATCCAAAGGATGCCATTCCTTTATCAACGCTCATTCCTCCCCAGATCCACCCCGCTTCAAGTTTTCTGCCAAAGGAGAAGGGCCAAGGAAGCATTGAATTGCATTTCCTCAGCAAGAGCAGGAAGTTAAGAAGGTCATGCCTGGAAGATTCGATGTTATTTTTAATGGGCCTTTTCCTTTTGACACAGTTGGCTTATCTCCGTTTCCAGAAATCAGCTGCAGGGGTGTAGGTGGACTGCAAGAGCGAGAAAGCTTACAAGTATGTGCCCCTGCCTAACACACCTCAAAATCATTGAATATTTTCTTAATTTAGATAATAGAGTTTCTGTAAAGTATGGTCGCGCTGGTTTACCCCAGGACAGGGGAGAATAAGTAAGCAGGTATTATAAGAGGTAATGCAACGGTGTATGATCTCTGCATAGCAATGAAATAGATTCAAAGGGCGTGCAGGTTTCATTTGAGCGCCCTTATGAAAATTCAATAGCTTTCCTGAAACCTCTCCCGTCCCCGTTTCTGAATGCAAAGGAGGCACCCCTGGACTATACACATTTAGCACCTAATGGAATCCAAAAGTGACACAGCACAGGAAAATGAGAGTGTGCAGTCAAATAGCTTCAAACAATGGCCACAGAATTGAAAAATCACAAACGCTGAGCATTGTGCAGAGATTGGGGGTTCGGGAAAGTACTGATATATTTTATAGTAAACTAGAGGCCTGATGCACAGAATTTGTGCAAGGGGCTTGGCCTCCATCCCCACCACAGCTGTCTGTGTCTCGGCCTCCCCGCTGCGGCTTCTTCCAGAAGGTTGTCTGCTTTTAGTTTTATAGATTATTATAGACTATTTGATTTTTCTAATTAAACTCATTCTTTTTTTTCTCTTCCCCTTTGACCTCTTATCATCAGACTATACCAACACATTATGTTGCTCAATTTGGTTATTTAGAGACCTCTGTGTCCATCGGTCTTCATTTATACACACAGTAAGGTTTTATCAGCAATAAAATAGCCAATTTTGTCTACTCTCTCCTATTTATCCATAGAACCCCTTTCTTTCTTTTTTTTAAATACATTTTATTGATTTTTTACAGAGATAAAGGGAGAGAGATAGAGAGTTAGAAACATCGATGAGAGAGAGACATCGATCAGCCGCCTCCTGCACGCCCCCTACAGGGGATGTGCTCGCAACCAGGAGGATACATGCTCTTGACCGGAATTGAACCTGGGACCTTTCAGTCCGCAGGCCGATGCTCTATCCGCTGAACCAAACCGGTTGTGGCCCCCTTTATTTCTTTACTCCTTTACTAAAATGTCAACTTTTCAGTCTTTGACTGACATCATCACTCCCAACCATGGGCCATAACACATGGTCTGCTTTATTTTTTCCACTATCATAATCTATTATGTATCTCTTCACTCATAAGTTTCTACTATTCTTTGATTTCTCCCACCCACACAAAATATAATCTCTATAAGGGATGGTATTTAGAACTATTTCTTGGACAAAGTAGGTACTAAACCAATACTTGTTACATGAACTATTTTTATTAGAAATAACTGACCCAGAAAGTTTTCATAATCTTTATCAGAAATGGAGAACATATCAGTGGTAACTGTTAACAAAATTCAGTTTGGGAATTAGGTGTAACCTAAGTGAATAAAAAGTTGAATTTTCTAACTTTTTAAAGTCTTCAATTTTAATTAAAAATGGAAAATGTCCCATCCAGTATTGCTCAGTGGTTGAACACCAATATATGAACAAGAAGGTCATGGTTTGATTCCTGGTCAGGGCATGTGCTTGGGTTGTGGGCTTGATTCCCAGAGTGGGGTGTGTAGGAGGTGGCCAATCAATGATTCTCTGTCATTATTGATGTTTCTGTCTCTCTCTCCCTCTTGCTTCTTCTCTGAAATCAATAAAAAATATTTTAAAAATGCAAAGTCTATGATTCAGTATAATTTAACATCTGAAGGACTCAACTGAATTGTATAGCATCAATTAGAAGCCCATTAGCTTCATTATGATGGGGATCATTTTATGAATATACTAGAGGCCTGATGCATGAAAACTCCGGCACTCTGGGGATCCCTCAGCCTAGCTTGAGCCATCTCGCAGTCCAGGACCCCTTGGGGGATGACCACCTGCCAGCTTAGGCTCACTCCCAGGGGATTGAGCCTCAGCTGTCAGTCACATATCCCTCTGGCAGCCCAGGAGCCCTCAGGAGATGTCAAACTACAGCTTAGGCCTGCTCCCCTGTAGCCACGTCTACTAGTAACAGGCCTATACTACTGCCTCTGCAGAAGTGGGGGGGAGAGGGTGCCAAGACTACTATGGCTGGCCTGGTGGTTTAGGCTCACTGGCTCTGGCCCTCACCCACTGGTCATTCTGGCAGGTTGTTCCAGAAGGTCTTTCCACCAGCTGGTCTAATTAGCATATTAGCTCTTTATTATATAGGATTTCAAGGTCTGCCTAGAAATGAATGAATAGGGATTGTTTTTCATATTGCTTTTGTTTGAATCTGACTTTGAAAGAGGAAGATGTGGGAAGCAACAGTGTATATAGTGTCCTCATTATGTGTTATAACTATAGACCATGCCACAAGGATGGCTGCAAGGGGCATTTTTTTTATTGCCTAAAGTTTTACATATGTCTTCTTTTTCCACAATTGACCCCTTCCCCCATGCATCCACCCTGCACAAGCCCTCACAGCCCCAGTGTCTGTGTCCATTGGTTATGCTAATATGCAGGCATACAAGTCCTTTGGTTGATCTCTAACTCCCCTTCCCTTCCATTTGTCTCTAGATTGATATATTCTTATTCATCAAATTATGCTGATCATTATATCCCACATATGATGAGTGAGATCATGTGATATTTATCTTTCTATGACTGGCTTGTTTCATTTAGCATATGTTCTCTAGTTCCATCCATGTTTTGCAAATGTTAAAAATTCCTTCTTTTTTTATGGTGGCATAGTTCTTTATAAGTGATCAATGTGGCTCCAGACTAGATGAAGGGATTATACTATTTTAAAGTTTTTTATAACCAAGGAATATTAGCATTAACATGGTAAGGTATTGGTATACTTTCTCTTTCTCAAAATGAATACATACTCTTAAATAAGCCTATAAATGAGCAAGCAGGATAGTAAATATATGAGTTATAATTGAAAGATAAGATCTGAAATAAAGGAATTTTATCTCCTCCATATTTTCATGAATATCAACCTTTTCGTGACTATCAATATTTTCACCATGTTTCGCTCATTCGGTCAATAAATGCATTTATTTGTCCACTGCAAGGCCATATACTGAGTGGTGTGGTGTAAAACAATTCACAAGACAAACACAGTCAATCGGCCTCATGACCATTTCATCCTGGTGTAAAGCAGTGGGAGCAAATGGATCGGCTGAGGACGAGTCTGTAAAATGATGGGAGAGAGTAATTTAGCTTAATTGAAGAATGCGATCTTCAGAAATGAAATATATTTCTTATGGAGTACTGAGTTCTTTATCACCAGAAATATTTGAGTAAAAGTACCTCGGCGACTCTACAGGGATTCTCTATTAAAGCTGAATCTATCAGAGGGAGGATGTAGCAGACAGCTCCTGAGGTATTTTCCAATTCATAAATTCGCTGGTTCCATATTCAGAGCAGCTCAATATCCGTGAGAGGTGATTAAGTATGTTATGTAGCAGCGAGAGAAGTTCACCATCAAACTAATTGCCTAACTAGTAACTACAAACTCGGCAGCCCCGTGTCCGTCCCATCATTACAAAAGGCTATGGCATATCCCCCGCCAATTAAAGTACCTGCGTTTTGACAGGCTTTGCAGTAGTTGAACCAACAGTCTGCATCTATTTATCACAACCAGTTATTGCAATTGTCAATGGCCCCGTCTTTGTGGTCATTGAACATTTATTTTTGTTTCAGCAAGAAAGTTGTGGTGTTTTTTTTTTAATATATTTTATTGATTTTTTACAGAGAAGAAGGGAGAGAGATAGAAAGTCAGAAACATCGATGAGAGAGAGACATCTATCAGCCGCCTCCTGCACGCCCCACAGTGGAGATGTGCCCACAAGCAAGGCACATGCCCCCGACCTTAGTCGAACCCAGGACCTTTCAGTCCGCAGGCCGAGGCTCTATCCACTGAGCCAAACCGGTCTCGGCAAGGAAGTTTTTCATTGACTCCTTTCAAACTTAGAATTCACCGTCTGTGAAAATGATCCAGGACGATGGATGGCTTCGGAGTTTTCATGAACTATTTTCCATAGTGCAGCATTTTCCTGGGATCCTATCCGACATTCTCTCTGATTTACATGAAATTTGGGAATTGACCTTTGAGCCCCCGTCAAACACCAGCCAGCTTTATGTGTGACAACCGCCAGACGGGAGGTCCACCGGCTGCGTTTCTGATAACTTTTTTTTTAATATATATATTTTATTGATTTTTTACAGAGAGGAAGGGAGAGGATAGAAACATCGATGAGAGTGAGACATCGATCAGCCGCCTCCTGCACGCCCCACAGTGGGGATGTGCCCAAAAGCAAGGTACATGCCCCTGACCGGAATCGAACCTGGGACCCTTCAGTCCGCAGGCCGACGCTCTATCCACTGAGCCAAACTGGTCTCGGCGCGTTTCTGATCACTCTGAATCAGTGAGCAGGAGCGAACGCTGGTTTACAGCCTTGCTGGTGGTATGTTCCGCTCCCCAGAGGCCGCTCCCCGGGTTCAGGGCTGCTGTTCCAAGAGTCCAACTGATCTTCATAGCCGTGTTTCCAGCTCCGCTTCCATGAGGAGGGATCAGTGTGATGGAAAAGGGACTTTCTCGCGGTTCCTCCAGGGGCTGACCTTCCCGGGATGGGGAACTTGGGGTCCCAGGCACCTTATCTGTCTCCTCCGGGGTTTCTGCCAAAGCGGAGTCTGCCATCCAGCCCTGCACTTGCAGGATCAGAGCTGGCTGGAGGGAGAGATCCCTGAGCTGGAAAACTGCCCGCATTCCTCCAGGAAGACAGTTCAGAGGAGAAACAAAGGGGACTCTGTTTCCCCGGAGGCCTGCAGAGCACGGAGGCAGTAGATTGGCTGGCCAGGTCCAGAACGGATAAGCTCTCCCAGGTTAAGTGTTTGCTTTGTACCAATTTTCCCTCTCCACCCTGGAGGCTCAGGGGTTTCTGTGGGTGATAAGAGTTAAACTTAACCTAAGCTTTTAGGGGGGAAAAAATAAACTCAAAAGTGCCTTTGGTATTAATTCTTGTTGCTGTACTCTAAGTGCCGTTGGCATTGAAATGGCTAGACGGTATCCGGGTTCCCTTGACAACCAACACAACCAGGACATAATTCTCTATTATTTCTGAGGAGCGGTTCTCGGACTTCAGTGTGAACTTGAATCGGTAAAGATTTCAATGCGCGGCCGGGTCCAGGCCGCTCGATTTGTTGAGCATCGTTCAGGCACCAAGAGGTCGCTGGTTGGAAGACAGGTCAGTCCACATGCCCAGGTTGTGGGCTTGATCCCCATGAGGGGCGTGCGGGAGGCAGATGCTGGATGTTTCTCTCTCATCAGTGTTTCCATCTCTCGCTTCCTCTCTTCCTAAAATCAATAAAAGCATATTGAAAGAAAATATTTCGATGTGCGAAGAAGGGATGCTGAAGCTATATTCAGCTGCCCTCAGCTGGGAGGAGAGTGCATTGAAAGCTCAGATGGAATTGGGTTTGGGGAATGGGGAGAGACGAAGGGATCATGGAGTAGAGGGAAAAGTTAAGGAGCAAAGAGCAGTGCAGAGTGAGAGCGCGTGGCTGAGATCCAGCCCTCTGCCGGTTACAGTCTTCTGCACACTGCATTTCATCACGTAGGTTTCATTCAGAGCACGCAGAATGCAATCATAAAGCAATTCTATCCATATTATTAAGGATGATTGTTATAAATAATTAAATCAGGCAATGATTTAGCAAACCAGAGATGTCGTTTCTTGAAAAAAGAAAAAAGAAAAAAACAACACACAAAAAGGTTGAACACATGAGGAGTGAGGCCGTGATGGGAGTCTGATTTCTTAACGAAATGTAAAGTTATTATTTCTGGGCTAATTCTTCCTTAGCAGTGTTTACGAATGTTTTATGCAGTGTTATTTTCCAATGTTATTACAAACTCCATAAATGATTAAGAAAATCAAATGTTAGAACTGATTTTGAAAAGAACAGTCATTGGCTTTTGTTCTCAAGCCAAATCTAGCATCCTTTCATGTTCGTTATAATTTGTATCTTGGCTCATTTTACAGCCTCGCCTCCCCTGACTGTGTCAGATACTGGTGTGACTGTGAAAGACACAAGCAGGCCTCAGCTTGAACAGACCATGCCCTGGGATGGCAGGGTTCTAGAAAAGGAGCGACATTGTAGGTTGACTCTGTTCATTGCACAATTCCTTGACAAAGGTCTTCTATTTTCACTTAATCTTGGAGTGAATAAACAAAGCTCATCCTTTTACCTTCTGGAAATGACTGTAGTCTCAGCAACAGTTCAGCAATTACTGACACCCTGGTGTGGCTTTTCGAGGTACGAAATAATCCCTGTTCAAGGTAATGGTAGCAAGATCCCAGGAATGTGGGGTGCGATTCTGGTGAGCTGAAGCACCTGAAAATCAGATAGGCTTGTCGAAATGTAGACCTTTCAAACCATCAAGCCCCTGTATATTGCACAATATATGTTTGTTGTGTCCATTTGCCAATAAACTTTCTAAATCTTGCACTGAAATATTTCTTCCTACTGTGGTATTGAAGGAAGAGTAATGGTAGAACATAAGTATATTTCTGTAGCTTAATCTAGAATTTAAGGGCCAAAAATATAGGGTACACATGAATACAGAAGGGAAAAGCCTTTGATATTAAATTTTATATATACTAGAAGCCCAATGCATGAAATTCATGCAAGACAGTCCTTCCTTCCTCTGGTTGCCAGTACCAGCTTCCTTCTGGCACCTGGGACCTGGGCTTCCCTCACAGTCTTGGCCTTGTCCTGAAGGTCCTCAATTAGCATATTACACTTTTATTATCCTATCTAATAAAGAGGGAATACACTAATTGACCCTCACACCATCACAAAGATGGTGGCACTCACAGCCAAGAAAGAAATATACTAAATGACTATTCCACTCTCAAATATGGCAGCATCCACAGCCAATAAGGAGGGAATATGCTAATGACTGCCACGCCCTCACAGATGGCAGTGCCCACAGCCACAAGATGGCGCCCAATCTTCTCAGCCCTGCTGGGGTAGCAGGTGCACAGCAAGGCTGGGCCCACCCCCAGGATGGCCTGGCTGCTCAATGCACCTGCCTCCAATCCCCTCAACCACCCAGCCACCCAGGGCCAGAACAAGGTGCAGGCAAGCCTCCGATGGCGGCTGCCCAGCCGCCTAGCCGCCCAGGGCTGTCTGAGGCTCAGGTAACCAGGGCTGGCTAAAGCTTGCACTGCTGGCGGTGGCACCAGCAGCAGTGTGATGGGGCATGGTATTTCCCTGATTGTCGGGTTGCCTCCTGCCCCTGAGGGTTCCCAGACTGTGAGAAGGGCAGGCTGGGCTGAGGGACCCCTCTACAGTGCATGAATTTTCATATATATATATATATTCCCCCCTCTGGTTTCACAAGAGAAAGATCATTTCATATTAAAGTAAAATTCAGACTTAGATAAGGTTTTATCTACCAAGAGACTGAGAAGGGAGTTTCCTTGTGACATTTACCTTTCCATAAGCCTTCTCTCAATTTTATCTCTATTGTTGTTACCACTTGCTTCCCTCTTCTTGCTCTAATTTAAACACCAGTCCAATTATCCGCACTCAGTTCTGATAAAAAAAAACAAAATTTCAGGGAAAGCCTCATCTTGTTGTCACTTTAAGAGGTTTCCTGCCCCCCCCAGCTTCATAATTATTGTACCTGCTCCCTGTCATTCTTTCTTTACTGATCATTCTAGTCCCAGCCAAAATGGTGCTGTGTTTCTGTCCCGCCCGAGTTCTGGACCAGTTTCCCGCTGAGGAATATCATCCACATTGTATTAGTAGTAGAGAAAATGAATAAATCTTTTGAACTATGGTGTCTAACCCCTAAAAAAATATATAAAAAGAACGTAACTTTATAAAAAAACAACAACACTTTCATTAGAGCACAACTTTCACCGTAAAATAGTCATAAAGGAATTATACAAATGAGCTAAAACAGTATCCTGCATGCTAACATTTAACTAATTCTAATTCACTCTGAAGAGAACACAAGATCAGACTGTGGGGAGGTAAACGTGAGGAAAGACATTTACAATGAACATAAACAAACTTGACTAATTACACAATTTATGGCTGTATTACATAAGCACAATCCTAGCCAACCTCAAATTAGATAATGGGAGAATCCTCCTGAGTCGTCTGGTAGATAATAAACAAACAATTTTGAAAATATGTGATTTTTATCTACAAGTGTCACTCTTGTTCAAATTGGTTATTATATGTCAGACAGAATTCTAATCATTCATGGGCATTATCCTAATTTTATTTACACAACCTTATGAGACAGAGCCCATTATTATATTCATTTTCTAGATCAAGAAATAGGTACAAAAACTTTAGGTAGTATGTCCCAGGTTACAAGGTTCTGAAAAGTACATGGTTTTAACCACTTTGCTCTAAGATTTAGAGATTTTCAGAATATGAAGGCTAGGGGAGATTTCAGATATTATTTTTCCATACTACATAAACTTCTGTCAATTACACAAAGCTGAGCTTGGCATGTTAATGACTTGGCTTTGGTCATATCAACAGCTATGTCTTCTGGCTCCTGGCCCAAAGTAACATCTTCAGCAACATGATTCCCTGGTTCACCCTCACATGGTTCAGTGTTGTGATATGCCATAGGTTTCATATCCCTTACTGAAACACAGGCACTCTCTCTACTCCCAAAGTCAAGTTTCTGATGGGTTTTCCTATGCATATTTTTAGAATACGCACATCACTGGCTAACAATTACTTCAATTTGACCAAATGAACCTCATAATGGCTGAATCATATCTTATAGAGACGAACAATACTAAAAACCTTGACTCTTGCTGTCTTGAAATCTTTAGACAGAAGAGTGAGACTTTGTTTACAACATTTATCAGGCTGCCTATTCTCCCCATCCCAATTCCATCCTCCTACAAGTCCCCAGCATGAGAACCTTCCTCTTCCAAAGCTTCGTGGGTCTCAGACAGATCTGATTTAAAGTGGCTTATAATCTGACAGAATAAAGTAAATATTACTCACTGAAGAATAAAAGGTCCATAATAGCACATTATCCGTTCCCCTAAAGTTAAAAGTTCAATAACATTTGCCCTCTTAGATGAAAAGGAAGAAATAAAGTACTTGAGCAAATACTTTCCAAAAGTGAAATTGGTGGTATTTGCTGCATCTTATTTTTTCCCTTTTATTACATTCTTCTACTAAGAAATTTCAGAACTTTTAAATAAATGTTCATGGGTTGTGTGGTGTCATCTAGTGATCATTATAAGACTTGTGGATCCTTCTTAATTTAATGTATACTCACTTAGAACCAATAAAACCAGTAACTGACTCGTTTGGTAACTAAAGTCATTTTTTCTCTCTCAACAGGACACGATATTAGTCAGGAAAGGTTGGATTTTGCTGAAACAGCAAATTCACCCCAAATCTCATTATATTCTTACTACAAATCTCAAGCACATTTTGAGAATGGAGGTGGTTCTGTTCCACATAGACACCTGCGCACGTGGGCACTTGGAGACTCTGCGAGGTCAGGATAATGCTAACTATGTGGCTTCCAGTGTTGCTGTGGCAAAAGGAGAGAAAATGAGAAAAAAATACTTCCCCCTCCCATAGATGACCTCAGACTGAAAATTCCATTCCTTGTCCATTGCTAGGATTACTTTTGTGATCTCAACCTCATTAAAGGGAAGATTGGAGGTTAGAGGGAAGCGTGTGTCAAATTTGGTGGACAGTAGAGTCATTTCCCTTGGTGATTGAATAATGGCTAAAAGTATGGGTTTTGGAGCCCCCACACATTTATTTAGATTGATGCCAGGGCTCTGTAATCTGCTTAAAGGGGTAAATTTCATAATCTTCTGTTTCATCTTCTAAGAATGGAGATAATCACTTTATGTGCTTCATAAGGTTTCTGTGATCTTTAATGGAATGATGCTCATAAAGTGGTTAACACAGGATCTGTTACACTGTAAGAGCTCAGTAATATTGCCTAATTAAGCTATTATTTGACAAATATTTATGACCACCCACTAGAGGGCTGAGGAAAGAGACAAAGGAAATAAGATACCAACCTTAATGGAAGTCTTGGTATATCAGAGAAGAATGATATTGTATAGATTTAAAACTTTTCCTTTTTTTAATATATATTTTTTATTGATTTTTTACAGAGAGGAAGGGAGAGGGATAGAGAGTTAGAAACATCAATGAGAGAGAAACATCGATCAGCTGCCTCCTGCACACCCCCTACCAGGGATGTGCCCGCAACCAAGGTACATGCCCACAACCAAGGTACATGCCCTTGACCGGAATAGAACCTGGGACCTTTCAGTCTGCAGGCCGAAGCTCTATCTACTGAGCCAAACCGGTTTCGGCAGATTTAATACTTTTATTTGAATGCTCCTTTGGCTCTCTTAGCTTCTGAACTTTGCCTGTCAAAAGAGTAAAACTAAGTGCTAACTTGTTTCAAAGAGAGAAAATAACAAATAAATAAAAAGCTCCTTAAGCACATTTAAGAGAGCAACAGGCTCTAAAACAAAGATTTTAATTCTCAGAATAATATTAGTAAAGTTCATAAAATTGAAGATATGCAAGGTCCCCTACTCTGTAACTGAAATAGGTTTATGTAGGGAATGTGAGAGTTAGGTCACATTTGTTGGTATGCTTGGCAAAAGAGCTATTTCAGTTACAAAATGTCATTAACTATAAAAGTTAGTACTGTTGGAGACCTGCTTATAATGATGGTGGATATTTTGTTGTTTGTTTTTCAACATAATTCAAACCTGGGCTATTGACTCTGAGCTAAAGTCCCCCATCATAAAAAGCAAAGCAAAGCAAACAAAAACATAACAATAATGAGTGAAAACTGAGATAAAGAAAGAACAAATATCTGAAACTGTAATGTTATAGAGTGAGTTATACCAACTTTATAATTAGCCTGTAGAAGAAAATCTGGGTCAAAATTCAGTTCAATTAACCTCTTGAGTGTCTCATTAATCAAAACCTGCTTAAAGTGATTAACTTATTTTAAGCACAATGAAATGTGAAATACACTGTTTATAAATCCCCACTGTTTGCGATAATAATGTCATAGCTCTAGGTTTTGTTTGTTTCTGTCTTTATTTCTATTTATTTGGTTGGTTTGGGTTTTGTTTATCTGCTTTATCCTTCAAGAAGTGTATGAGGAAAGAATTACCTGCTCATTTCATGGTATGTACCTTTCATTTACTAGTCCATGGCTTTAGGAAATATGAGATACATACAAAAAGGGAAGTTAGTTTAAATTTAAAATGTGTAAGTCGTGGAAGACAAGCAGCTCAGAGATTGTATCAATGCTATTACAGTCACTGACAGATTTGGAGAATAAAAAAAATTAAGAAAAAAAGGAATCAGATCAGAACAGTTGAAATCTCTTGCCCTCAATTCTCTCTAACATATATTCACTTAGATATGACAGAAACAGTAATTGCAGAACTTTTTCAATCTGCCCATCACTTTATTCAACAGTAGCCACAAGGATTAAAATGACACATCTATAGGTCATGATAATGTAAAAGGAAAATGTGTTATGGTGCATTGTGGGTAAAATATGCAAATTAGAAAGACAGTAGAGATAATTAGATTTTCTCAAATCAGAATAAAATGACCTTCTTTGAATGAACCCCCAATTTTTGGGAAACACACATTCATTGCACTCATTGTTATAAGAGCATGCCTTGTAATAAAGTCTAGCTTGACAGATGAAGAGATTAAGAAGCCTGAGGATTTATAATTAAAAAAAAAATAAGTTGAGAAAAAGATGCGAGATTCACCATGTATGCCACATTTTCCTCTATGTTTCAATTGTTTTGATAATTCATAAATTATGTTAATTAAATCCAGCAGAGAATAGTATAATAGTAAGCAAAGTTAGTTCATTTTTTATGAGCTAGAACTGTGATAATATTTATAATTTTAATGAAAAAAGTGCATTTTTTTTGTAGGTTACATTTCCACTGTAACCTGACACCTAGGAAAATGTTTGAGAATTCAGGACCCAATGAATATTTGTTGAATCCATGACTAAATTTAAAAAATTAGTCATTATACTTTATTAGTTCTATTTCTCATTCCAGATTTATCGTACAATGTATATACATTATTACTACCACTTAGTGCCTCCAAAATTGTTATTTTTCTTTAAACTAGATAGATTAATTGTGAATTATTGGGCTTGGGTGGATTAAAATGCAGATTTGAAATCTTACTTGATAACATTTGCATAACAAATGTTTTAAAATTTACCTACTTGTCTATTGCACTGATACCCTTTATTTTAAGTTATAACTAGAAGTGGTGTGTTTACCCACAGACAACATGCAGGTGTGTGTGTGTGTGCAAGGTTTTCTTGACATCTTTGACTTGGCAATGTTTGTTTTCACTTCCAAGCATGCCTTTCTTTGCTGTAATCAGGAGATTAATTTGGCATTTAATGTAGCAATATGACTGTGATATGATCTTTGGGTTATAAATCAGTGTTCATATTCAGAATCACCAATTAGACATCTGTGACTTTGAGGTAGTAAATTTTTTCTCTGAGTTTTGCTTTTTTCATAAACATAGTATTTTATATTTACTCTCATCATAATTTACAGCTCTTCTGAGATGCAAATGAACTTTAGGCTATAAAGAGCTATATGTGAGAAATTCTCTTCTTAGCCCTTAAAATTTCAATGAGCTTATTTGCAGAATAATTCTACTAGCTCTAAGAAAATCTAGTCCCAAGACAGGCACTTTTCAAATGAAGATGTTGTGGGCCAGGAAGTATAGTGGCTACTGTACAAAGGAAGGATCTTTTCTGTCACTCCATTTCCTGATAGTCACACCTCCCTTTCCATTTAGTCACCTCTTCCCAAAGGGATATATTATCAAAAACCATTCTTAATTTTTAAAATTATTTCTCTCTCTCTTTATCTATATCTACCTATCTATCCATCTCTCTCTCTCTCTAGATATGCAGTTTAGATACAGATATTTATAGATATAGAGATAGTGAACCTAGAATTTTCTTTTATATATATAAATGTATATATATATGTATAGTATTTATATATATATATATATAGCATATTCTTTTTTCAGGAAAAAAAGTCTAACAATACCTGTTGAATGCAAACACTCAAATAAATGATCATAGATGTTAAGATAGCAGCTTAGGGTAAAAATGATGGAGGTCAGGCCATGTATTCTTTCTGACAGACTCAATGTTATGAATTGAATTTTGTCCCAAACCCTTCCCAAAAGTATATGTTGACATTCTAATTCCCAGTATCTCTGACTATCGGTAACTGTTTTTTGGAGGTGGGATCTTTATAGAGGTTATCCGCTTAACATGGGAGGGTGCTGATCTGACTGGTGTCCCTATAAAAATGGGAAATGTGGAGACAGACACACCATGTGAACTGAAGATGGAATCTACAAGCCAATGAGAGAGGCCTGGAACAGATCCTTCCCTTCATTTTGAAAGAAACGAACCCCTGCCAACACCATGATCTCAAACATAGGTTCCAGAGCTGCCAGACAATGCATTTCTATGTGAACATCACCCAGTTTGTGGTACTTTGTTACGGCAGCCTTATTTTTTAAAAAATAGAAAATACCCATATTTTCTGGCCTATAAGACGAATGGGCGTATAAGACGACCCCCAACTTTTCCAGTTAAAATATAGGGATATACCCACTCTATAAAATGACACCTGGCGCATAAGATGACCCCTGACTTTTGAGAAGATTTTTCTGGGTTAAAAAGTCATCTTATATGCCGGAAAATACGGTTCTCACTATTTAAAAGACTCTGAGGTATAAGATATAGTATTTCCAGGCAATTGGGAAACAATAGTTGCTGAACAAACAGTCCACCCTCTGCCATTGCCAGCACTAATGAAAGACAGATCTCTGCAGAGACAGCGGGCTCCAGTGTGATTACAACTCTCTGATATCCTGAGGGGAAGAGGTTATAAATACAGATTGGCCTCACTGACCCTGTGTCCTTCTGAGGATAACAATAACTGCAATATTACTATGGCAACAGTCTCCATTCCCACATGCTTTTACAGTAGTAGAAAACTTGATATCCTAAAGAGGTCAGTAAGATATTGCAAATCACAGACATTCTGGAAAAGTCAAATGTATATTTCATTGGAGGAAAACATTAGTTGCTCAGGATTTGCTTTGTGAATTAGGGACAGAGCTTTGAAGAAGTGCTTCACAAGGTTGCAAAATTTTAAAATATTTTGTAATAAGTTGGAGGATTTTAATATTTTGTTTTATTTATTCATTTTATTTAAATTTATGCACATAACATTAATACTGGGAAAGTCATTTGTAGACTACAAGTGTCTTCATTATTGATGAAAGCAGTGGCTTCCTCTCAATAGCTACTTCATATCCTCAGTAACCAGGGGAGGAACATACATGATGTAAACTAAAGTAGCAAAAACTAGGAAGTCATAATCAATTACTTATTTTCTAAGCTTACCATCCTCCACATGAATTTAAGTGATGTTATTTGTTAGGTTGATTTTTGTCTCTAATAAACACCTTTGAAACAGAATATATTTTATATATTTTATGTTTTCAACAACCTTATCCTATTTTTGAGTATGTTACTAAATATATAGTATCAAGCAACTGTGTAGACTCCAAAATAACACATAACATAAAAAATTCTCCAAACCACCATTAATCTGACTTTTTAACTCATAAAATTCTCTTATATTTTTGGAGGAATAGTTTCAAGTGTGTATTTGTCAGTGTTCTCCAGAGAAATAGAGAAATAGAAACAAACATAAGCAATAGGATGTGTGTGTGTGTTTGTGTGTGTGTGTGTGTGTGTGTGTGTGTGTGTGTTCATTGTATAAAGAGATTTAATACAAGGAATTGATTCATGTGATCTGGCCAAACCATTTCTGCAGTATGAGCAGGCAGGTTCAAATGGGAGCCAATGGGATAGATGAAGTTCAAATGTGATCCACTGGAGAATCCTCTCTTGCCCTGGGAATCCAATATTTTTGTTCTATTCAGGTCTTTAACTGATTGGATGAAACCTATTTATATTATGGAGGACAATCTTCTTATCCAAAGAGCAATCTTCTTATTCGAAGTTCACTTATTTAAATGTTATTATTGTCCAAAAATATCCTTCAAGTTGACACATAAAATTAACTAACCATCACAAGGTGCCAAGGAATTTGCTTCTTGGAACAGTCAGGGCCAGTCTCATGCTCAACTTTGCTATTCTCTCTGTTTACAGCTAAAAGTCTTTGCCTTCATCTGAGGACTTTAAAATCCCTCTTAGCATCCCAGAATATAGGGTAGAAGCAGTTTACTCACATTTAAAAAAATCACTTGTGCTGATTTGGCCTGGAGGAGGTACCCTAAACCCCATACTTGTGCTCTATTTATATTTCTATTACCAGAAGTTCTTCTCTTCCTTGTGACTGGGAGTGCAGTCCAGCTTTAACTCCCTTCCCTGTTGCCAAGAGTCTAATTTTAAAACACACTGCATGACTCAGTTAGTTTTGATAATTGAGGTTTTATCTGATGTTCCTCCACAGAAATGATGCCACAGTTTTCAACTTAGTTTAGTGATTATGTTCCATCAACCCAAGCATGCCATGAAAAACGTCTTCTGCATGTTCTCTAAATATTGTCAATGATTTTCTCTGCTGACCTGCTGGGGGAAAATAATTTAATATTTGGTAAGTTATTATAGAATGACTAGAGGCCTGGTGCATGAAATTCCTGCATTCGGCAGAGGGAGTAGGGTCCTCAGCCCAGCCTACACACTCTTACAGTCCAGCAGCCCTCAGAGAGTGGGCCTAATCTGGCAATTGGACATCCTTAGTGCTGCTGCAGAGGCGAGAGAGGCTCCCGCCATCGCTGCTGTGCTCACCAGTTGTGAACCCGGCTTCTGACTAAGTGGGGCTTCCTCTAGGAGAGCACACTGACTACCAGGGGGAAGCTCCTGCGTTGAGCATCTGCCCCTTGGTGGCCAGTGCACATCATAGTGTGTCCCAACCCACGGGTTAGTCAACGAGGACCCTAGAGGGGGAGTGGGATGAAAGGGACAAGAGACACAAGGAATGGAGACAAGACAAAGTTCTGATCAAGTCTCGTTTATTCAGGAGGAGTTCAGGGTAGTTATAGGGAGAAGGAGGAATGAGGAAGTTCCAGAGGCTAAGCAACTAAATCGCAGAGAAAATTCCTAGCCCGAGGTTAGTGCTAACGTGGCTGGAGCTTACTACAAAATGGCTGTCAAGCACAACAAGTTTCCCACAATAGTGACCAGTCATTCTGCCCTTGGGTCAATTTGCATATTAGCCTTTTATTATATAGGATTACCTAAATTTACTCAGTGTGTACTTGACACTCCTCTAGACCTAAGAACTATACACAGAACATAAGGATAGGTCCAGGGATGATCAGACCACCTGCCTCTTCCTGCTCATCATGCATAAAGTAAAAAGAAAAAAAATCAAATCACATACATTAGTAGTTTTCCATTATTTATCCAAAGTATCAATGTAGCTCCTTCCAACTCCTACTATCTTGATATTCTAAGTCATTAGTGCATCATTTAGCTTCCCTGTTTCCCTGTGTTTACCTAACATGTTTATCCTATATGATAAAAGGCTAATATGCAAAACCACCAAATGGCTCCCAGACTGTGAGTGGGTACAGGCTGGGCTGAGGGACCCCTGAAGTGCACAAATTTCATGTACCGGGCTTCTAGTATCTTATCTATACACCTGGCTATAAATTCCCTAGAGGACATGTTTGTGCTACCACTATGTGAGATCTCATTTTCTTTTCAGGTAGTTCTGAGTACAGCCTCATCATCTTTCTCAAAACTATCAGGACTATGTGTATCTCACCTTTGAAGAGTAGAACATTGCATATCATCAGCAGACTAGCTTTTTCACAGTGAGTAATATGCTAAATAGTAAAATTACCCACTTTGTGCTGTTTCTCATTGACCTGGCTTTAGAAATGTTGTAATTCACCTCTTAACTTATTGACAGACTTCTACTGCTAATTAGTTCATGTTTTAAACAAACAAATGGATGAAGAGCTCAGGTTTCATATTATAACTTGGGATATGGCCAAAATAAAACTCGATCATTGATTTTAAATGGATTGGGGGAAGAAGTAAGATAAAGCCCAGAGATAAAGTTTGTCTTATACCTCCTAATTTTACCACTCATAGATTGAGAACCATACCTATTGCTTGGCTATTTTTAGAAGAATCTTCGTGGATAAGAATCTAGTTCAGCCAATACATGATCTAAACAATGTGGCTGACATTGCATCATTAGCAGTGATAGCCTTCTGTAGCAAGAATGCACAGTCGAGAGAATTTCCTGTTTTGGAACTAAAGATGAAAGATAAATAGATAAAATCTATAAAGATCACTACATTCTTTACTACTGCACTCTTTTCTTTAGAGAGCTTGCTATTTAGGAGAGCTCAATTTAATTAGACCGTGAACATGTAAGTGGAATAAGGAGTTGCTGCATGCCAATTGCTTTTTAGAAAAATTTATGGAAATACAGAAAAGTGCCTAAATCATGCACGCACAGCTCAACAAGATTTTGAAAACTGAACTCATCTGTGAAATTTACTTCAAGAAATATAACTTGGCATATATTCTAGATAATCTTTTTCTGTCTCCTTCCAATTATTATTCCCCCAAAGAATACCCAGGGTCCTGACTTCTGACAAAATAGTTTCACTTTGCTTAATTTTTGCCTTTGTATATACATTGCAAATAGAGTAAATTATATAACTTTATTAGACTTTACATTAATAATTTCATGCCTTCATTCTTTTGCTCACTCATTAAGTTTATAAGACTGCTGCATGCTTTTAGATTGCTCAGTCCCATTGCTGTATGGTGTTCTATGAAAGCAAATTCTAATTTATTGATCCATTCTAATGTTGATAGGTATTTGGATAGTTTCCAGCTTTGGTTTATTACAAATAATAATGCTGCCATAAATATTATAGTCCATTATGTGAGGGAAGTTGGGTAAGCGTTTCTGAAGGCAGGTTGGTTTTCCCATGATTCCAATTCTTTTACATAATTCAAAAACATTTTCAAACATTTAAAATGAAGATAAGCCCCATCTTGGCTACATATCTTGCCTAGAGCTGTGTCTCATTCCTCTACTCCCATTACAGCAAGTCTCATAGAGAGAGTTATTTATATTCTTTCATTTTTTACTTGAACCCTCTCCTAGTTAAAATAAAAGGTCAGATTGTCCACTTAAACTCACGGAGATCTTTCATGGTGTCAAGCTTCACTAATAATTTCAAGGACACAACCAATCAAGTGTCACAGGTGAGACAGAGTTTCGCTCTGTGTCCTTCCTTGCAGCTTCTGATGTCCTCTCTGGACCAAGACAAAAGAGGTGATCTCTAAAGGAAAATGGACAGTGATATCACACAGCAGGGAATATTGAGGTAATGAAATGTCTCCACTGTATACTCAGATAATTATACACTTGATGTGATATTTCCCAGGAACACAGTCTTTGTAATCTATTTAAATCAAGTTGGCCCAGTGTTTGAGGAGGTGACTTCCTCCAGAAGTCAAAAAAGGAGGGTAAAAGGGGGTTCAGAGGGCTTCCTCCCCGCCTGGGCAAGACCTGCAGAGGAAGCTGTGAAACCAAAAATTATTTTTCTACACTGTCAACAATAAAAAGACAACATTTGTTCAAGCAAAAGAACAAGAGTTGATATTGTTCAATGAGAACACTACCTTTCTATTCTCTCTACCATGAAAGTGTTAGGTAAAGAGGTGATCAAGGAAAAGTCTTCTAGAATTATAGGGAAAAAGCAGCATAGAGGTATATCAGACCACTTATAATAAAAACAATAATAATTTACACTGTAAAAAATGTTATGAATCCTATATTACTTGCCATCTTGTAATGTATTTATCCTTCTAAATTAATATCTGATCCCTTACCTGACTCTATGGTAATGATTTTGTATCTATAACAGGACCCTACAAAATACACATGAACTCCTGTCCATTGCCTTCACCTTATTCCAGGTGTCCATCAATCTCTAACGTGGCTTATTCAGGAGCCTCTGAACCTTCTTGATGAGCCCTGGCCCTCTTCCCAGTTAATTCACAAGAGAGCAGTCAGAATAATCATTTTACCCTGTAATCCAGGCCATGCCCTCTTCTGCTTGAAACCTGTCAATCACTTCCTATCTCCCTCAGAGTCGAAGGCTAAAATCCTACACTGGCTTGGCTCGTACCCCACTTAACTCTCTGATTTCAGCTGCCCTCTCTTTGCTCTGGGTCCCCCAGGCTGTTATCTTTGCTGCTCTGGGATGGTGACAGGCAAACCCTTGCCTGGAGAGCTTCTTAACAGGAGTCTCTTTGCCTGGAATGTGTTCCCTACGATATCCGTGCAGCCTTTTTCCTGACCGCCATAGGCTGCTTGTAAACAGAAGTGTCTGAGTGGGGACTCCTGATTTAGAATTTATTCTGCCTCCCCACCCTCAGAGACATCTGTCTGCATCTTCTATGCTTTATCATTATCTTTTTCTAAACCACAGTTAAGTCAACTTGCTTGTTTGCTCATTGCATTTCTTCCCGCGTTGCTCCACAAAGGCAGGGAATTTAATCTGTTATGTATCTCTACTCTTCTCTTCTCTAATGTCCAAACAGTGCCTGCCACATAGTTGGCCCTTAATAGAAAGCTTTATGCATTTATGAATGAAACGATGATTGAGTGAATGATTTATGTTTTCTACATTCTGCAGCTCAGAATTTAAAGACAGAATTATCAGCCCTCATTTATTGCATTGGTCCTAAGCATACTAGGAAATCATTAAAGTTTTGTGACTTATTAAGCAACATCATGAAATCGGTTTATGGAGGATGGTTATGGAAACATTGCTGAAGGCAGCATGTTTGGAGTAAGACTAGAGACACGAAGACCAATTATTAGGACTAATGTATTAATTGTCTGTACTAAGGTAACAGCAATAGGTGTGATAGTGCGTGTCACATAGATCCTAAAAATTTCATAAATGAATTTTTAGGTTATGTGTTTGGTTTCTTTGTTCTTCTCTGTTTTTGTCTAAATAGTTGACCTTGTGTCAGCAAATCCTAAAATTAAAATTAAGAACTAAAAGGTATCAATGATATTCAGGGGATTCAAATGAGGGTAATATGCTTCAGAAATTTTTTTTTTTCAGAAATGAAAAGTTAAATAAATAGAAATATATTCCTTTGTTACCCAGCACTTTTACCTTGAAGGAATAAATACCTGTGGGAAATACTATCTTAGCATTCATCACAAGACACATCCATAAAGTAGCAGAACATCTCATTTTAGGTAAAAGGAAAGAGTGTTAGTGGGAAAACTAGGTGTTTCTTCATCCAATGTTTGTGGGCATCCCTTCCCTCAAAACTGAAGATAGCAAATGGCCCTTCAGAGGCCAAAACACACATGGGAGTCTGGAGAAAAGGAAAACCAGATGGAAAGGGAGGAAGGGAGGGTGAAAAAAATGGAAGGGAGGCAGGCTGGCACCTGTTATCTAACACAATGATTATTAAAGTCATCATGTGTTATGCCAGAAGCTTTATTTAAAAAACCATGTCTGCTACCTCTGGGTTAGAGAACTAGTTTGAATATGCATCTCATTCAGATGGTTTTCCATCACAGTCAGTGACTACAGTTAAAATTACTGAGTAGCTTTGAGTTCTTCCAGAGAAAGGAAGACTTTTGTGTCCATTCAGGAACATTTGTTTCTAGATATAAAGTAATTATACTAGTATTTTCTACTTCAATAAGTGCTTTCTGATATGGCCAACTTATTAGTATCCCGATAATAATAAGCATTGAGAAAGAAAGTGATTAGACATTTAGAATCGGCAATAATTTAATAGGTAAATACTGGTTCCAAGAGAATTTCTCTCCATGACATATTACATTCAAATGAAAATGTATGGACATAGATGCCATACTTATATCAATTTGGTTTCTCATAAAGAAAAGGGTTAGTGCATTGGGCTTACTCAACTTTTTTGAGAAGTACGTATCAATGCCAATAATTACAAATTCCATCTATGATATAGCAAGGACTTTTTACAATTAATCTTTATTAATTAGTAAATATTCATACCTTTCACTGTTATTACAACTCTCATATGTATATATAATGGTTGCTGAACACATTGGTTGTATTCTATTTTCTTTTTTTCATATATATATATATATATATATATATATATGGCTGATTTTTTACAGAGAGGGAAGGAGAGGGATAGAGATTCAGAAACATCGATGAGAGAGAGACATCGACATCCATAAGCCGCCTCCTGCACGCCCTTTACTGGGGATGTGTCCACAACCAAGATACATGCCCTTGACCGCAATTGAACCTGGGACCTTTCAGTCCCCAGGTCAACGCTCTATCCACTGAGCCAAACCGGTTTGGGCTCTATTTTCTTTTGAGTATAGTGATGATCTGAAATTATTAAGTTCTCACTCTGCTAATACTTATGTTTCTAAACTAAATTTCTGATTAATATAATTAGTATTTATAGAATATATTACAGGCTCACTCATCCTAGATCCGTAGGAAGAAATAAATGTTTGTTGTAATTTTTAAAAGAAATATTACAAGGTCTTAGTGTAATTGCTCATTTTCAGAATATTGATAAATTTATTTTTAATTAAAAATGTAAACACTCAGATGAAAATGAACCATGCTCTAAGCATATATTACTGTAATATTAAGAGCTGAAATCAGCTCCCCTGCTATTTCTTATTAACTGTAAAATTTACTTAATTGACTCAACACCAATATCCTCACATACAAAATGGAAATGATGTTTTGATAATTGCATAATTAATTGTTTCTGATCACCCCCTCTCTGCTAAATAAATCAATTACAAAAATCTGGACATAATACTAAAAATAGCTGCACTGGACAGTCATCAACAGCAGACATACTCTGGTGTGGAGTACATACCTAGAGAAGAGAGAAGGATAATTATATAAACAGAAATCCCAGGCCTGTGAGTATAGCCTGGGACCAAAGATAATTAGCATGAAACAAGCAGAATATGTCCTGCTCCTGGTAGAGTAACCACAGCATTTGACCTAGGAAATCAAGAGAAGGAAGCCAGGGAAGCTATGGCTACTGGAAAAGAGAAGGGAGGTCCTGAAGGAAGAGAACCAGAGAGGTGATCACATATTCTATCATGGACCATGAACTACACATACATGGTACAGACTCAAAGTAGCTGAGCTAAAGTCAAAAGACTGGGTTTGAGATGGGCTTCCACTCAAGAAACACGTATACATTTCAAGACTATATAAGGTAATTACCTGCTAAAACAGGGAAATGACGTTAATCAGAAAAAATAATAGATTCTGCACAGAATGCAATTAAAAATTACCCAATATATAAGAGGAATCAGGAGAATGAAACACATTTTCAATAGGAAGAACGTTGACTCAGAATGGCCTATATGTTGGGACTAGCAGACAAGAGTTTTAGAGTGGCTACTATAGAACTTGTCAAAGAAATTAAGGGAAAATGGTCACATAAATGGAAATATCAACAGATAGTGAAAATCTATACTAATGAAAGAGTGCTATGCTAATTAGACCAGATACACCAGATGTTTTCCCAATGTCCTTCCAGACAAAACCATGGTGGTGGGGCTGAGGCAGAGGCAGAGGCAGTTAAGGGTGATCAGGCAGGCAGGCAGGCAAAGTGGTTAGGAGTGATCAGGCTAGCACCCATGTGGTCAAAGATGGCTGCCCCATTTGGACACAAGATGGCTGACACAAGATGGCCAGCAGGGGAGGGCAGTTGGGAGGGACCAGGCCTGTAAGAAAAGGCAGTTGGGTGCAATCAAGCCTGCAGGGGAGGGCAGTTAGGGGTGACCAGGGCAGCAGAGGAGGGAAGTTGGGGTGACTGAACCTGCAGGAAAGGGCAGTTGGGGGGGACCCAGGCCTGTAGAGTAGGGCAGTTAGGGGTGACCAGGCCTCCAGGGGAGGGCAGTTAGGAGTGATCAGGCCTGCAGAGGAGGGAAGTTAGGGGCAATCAGGCTGCCAGGGGAACAGTGAGGCATCAATCAGGCTAGCAGGGGAGTGGTTAGAGGGTGATCAGGATGGCAGGAAAAAAACAGTTAGGGACAATCAAGAAGGCTGGCAGGCAAGCAGTTGGGAACCAACAGTCCTGGATTGTGAGACAGATCCCAGATTGGAGAAGTTGCAGGCTGGGCTGAGGGTCACCCCCTTCCCCCATGCATGAATTTTGTGCTATCTAACAAAAGAGTAATATGCAAATTTATCATACCTCCTCTACATCTATAAGCCATGCCCACAAGCCATGCCCACCAGCCAATCAGGAGTGAGTATGCAAATTAACCCAACTAAGATGGCTATGGCCACAGAGAGAGCAGGAGGGAGTCTTGGATTGCCCCTGGAGATGGATGAAGCTAAGCTTTCCACAAACTCCATTTAAGGCAACAAGGTTTCAATGGCTGCCTCCACATAGCAAGCAGAAGGCTTCTACTCCAGGCTACAAAGTTGCAATTGTAGAAGATAAAAAAAATCTCAGATACCAGGGCCTTTGCTTGGGTCACCAAGGGATGAGGCCAACCTGCAAATCACTGCAGGCCCCTCACCCAGGCCATCCCATGCCTCTAGGGAACCCCCACCCTGATCTGGGACACCCTTCAGGGCAAACCAGCTGGCCCCCACCCATGCATCAGGCCTCTATCCTATCCAATAAAAGAGTAATATTTAGATGATGGCTGCCCCCATGTGGAAACAAGATGGCCACTACAAGATGGCCTGCAGGGGAGGGCAGTTAGGGGTGACCAGGCTGGCAGGGGAGCAGTTAAGGCAATTAGGAGAGCAGGCAGCTGAGAAGTTGGGAGCCAGCAGTCCTGGATTGTGTGAGGGTTGTCCGACTGCCCATTTAGGCCCGATCCTATTGGACATCCCTTAAGGGGTCTCATATTGGAGAGAGTGCAGGCTGGGCTGAAGGATACCCTCCCCCTGTGCATGAATTTCATGCACCAGGCCTCTAGTATAATATAAAAACTTGGGTGGATATCCTAGAATTATAAAAGACATAAACTAAGTCAAAAAATAATAGATGGGTTAAAAGCTGAATAAAAATACTAAATGAAAGATTCAGTGAACTCAAAGATAAAATAAGAGAATTTACTTAATTTAAAGAGCACAAAAATAAATATTATAAAAAACTAATGGAGCTTCAGGGATCTTTTAGGTAATTTGTTTTTTATTTTTCTCTCCTTTTCTTCTAGGACTAATGGCATACACATATAGGAAGTCCCAGAAAAATGTGTACACACTTTAATAGCTGATAACTCAATTTTCACTCCTTTGCAGGTTTAGCTGATTTGAAATAATGGGTGAAGCCAGACTATGCTTTGAACAAACAAAATGTATCTTAAAATACTACTATTCAATTATCTGAAAAAAATTAATTAAAAATTAATAACAAAAACATACTAGGAACATTTTAAATATTTGGAAAATAACACATTTCTGCATTTTTCATAATTCAAGGAGGACATCACTAAGAAACAGAGTTAACATGATAAATATTCAACAGATAAAAATTAGTGGAGTGTTAAAGCAATACTGAAAAGAGACTTTATGATTTAAATTGATGTATTTTTTAAAAATGAAACTTTCAAACAAATGAATTGGGATCACACTTTATGAATTATAAAAAGAAGAACAATTAAACCCAAAGTAAGTGTGAAGAAGGCAATACAACCAAGAGCAAACAGGAATCTATACTAATAATCTATACTAATAAAAGGGTAATATGCTAACTGGGGCAGATCTCTTCCAGATGTCCATCCAAACATCCATCTGGACAAAGTACAGTGGCTGTGAGGCCCAGAGCTCAGGCACCTGTGGGGTCAGGCAGCTGTGAGTTCCAGTGGCTGTGAGGCGGGCGGCTAAGGCCTCACAGCTGCCACAGATGGCAGTGGCAGCAGCAGTGGGGTGATGGATGCCTTCTGCTGATCAGCCTGGTCACCTCCCACAGAGGAGGACATCCTAAGCGGTCAGTAGAACATCCCCTGAGGGCTCCTGGACTGTGAGAGGGGGGCAGGCTGGGTTGAGGGAACCCTCACCCCCAGCCAATGCATAAATTTTTATGCACCGGGACTCTCATAAAATATAAAACAAAAAGATCACATGGGCAGCAAACTGCTGAACTAGGGTTGAAACATAAGTGTTTTTACTATGAAGCCAAAATCCTTTCTAATTACCCATTGTGCCATTTTCTTAAAAATATATTAGACTTGAATGTTAGATATATACATAAGTACAAATATTTCATTTAAGTTTAGAAATAAAATATTTTATTTATGCTCAAGTTTATGTCATAATAATTTAAAGATAACCTGAAGAGGAGTATTTTCATATCTTCTGTAAATATTGTTGTTTTTTAGGACAGTTTATACAATCATACTTATAAAACATGATATAGACCAAATTCATTCTTGACTGTAGTACAGAAATAGACTTGATGATCAGAAAAATATGTGTTTAATTTTAATCTGGGAATTAAATAAAGTTTATAGGTATTATTTGGCCATTTGAAAGCGTTTATGTAGATATGTTCTTTTAATATATTTTATATATTATTTTTGTCATTTTACCCCATGTGTTTTTTCTATTTTTAACTTGGCTGCCAGGAAGTTTGTAACAGATAGTAACATCAGTTTGAATAACTATTTTGTTCTAATTTAATGGCATATAATTCCTCCACATGACTTAATTTTATAGATATTTAATATTTGTCTTATATGTGATTTAATGTTTTATGCCAATGTCAGTACTTTTGAGGAAAGTAAGCTACAGGTAATAGAAAAAAAAAGTAAAAAATAGTTTGTAAGAAAAGTTTGTGTTGTTTTTTTTTTAATTTATAATTATTGAGTTTGGCTTTTAAAAATCAGCATTAACTTTTTCAGGCTAATATCCCAAATTAGGCATCTGGTAGCACTGCTTTTTATAAGGTATAGTAGAGGCCTAGTGCACAAAATTCGTGCATGGGGAGGGGGTGTTCCTCAGCCCCGCCTGCAACCTCTCCAATTTGGGACCCTTCAAGGGATGTCCCACTGCCTGTTAAGGCCCAATCCCAAATTGGGTCAGTTGGACATCCCTCTCACAATCTAGGACTGCTGGCTCCCAACTGCTCTCTTGCCTGCCTGACTGACTGCCTAATTGCCCCCAAGCACTTCTGCCTGACAGCCTGGTCACGCCCTTACCACCCCCCTGCTAGACTGATTGATGCCTATCTGCTCCCCTGCCGGCCCAATTGCCCCTAAATGCCCTCCCCTGCCAGCCTGGTCACCCCTAACTGCCCTTCCCTGCTGGCCTAGTCACCCCCAACAGCCCTTTCCCGCTGTCCCCAGTAACCCCTAACTGCCCTCCCTTGCTTCCCTGGTCACCCCTAACTGCCCTCCACTGCAGGCCTGGTCACCCTCAACTGCCCTATCCTGTAGGGCTAGTCACTCCTAACTGCCCTCCCCTGCTGGCCTAATCACCCCCAACTTCCCTCCCCTGCAGGCTGGGGTCCCCCCCAACTTCCCTTCTCTGCCAGTCCGGTCACCCCTGACTTCCCTCCTTGCTGGCATAGTCACCCGTAACTGCCCTCCCCTGCAGGCTTGATTGCCCCCAAATGCCCTCCCTTGTAGGTCTGGTTTCTCCCAACTGCCCTCCCCTGGCCTGATCACCCACAACTGCCCTCCCTTTCAGGCCTTCCCTCCCAAATGCCCTCCCCTGCTGGCCATCTTGTGGTGGCCATCTTGTGCCCACATTGGGTCAGGATCTTTTGACCACATGAAGGCAGCCATCTTGTGTGTTGGAGTGATGGTCAATCTGCATATTACTCTTTTATTCAATGGGATTAATAAAAACTACTAGAGGCCCCTATCATGCAAGGACCTTTGCCCCCGCTGTTGCCGCAGCCATCTCTGCCTCGTCCCTTGCCTGCTGAAGCTTTGTCCAGAAGGAAGGATTCCAGAAGTTTGTCTGGTCTAATTAGCATATTAGGTTTTTATTATTACAGATAACTAGTGGCCAGGTGCATGATATTTGTGCTCATTAAAAGGGAATTAATTAGAGGAAATATTTTAATATTATTACTTGCTCTTTCTCTATAATAGAAGTGTCATAATGAAAGAAAATTAGTAAAATGTATATGAAAATCTCCCTCCTTTCAGCATCTTGAGTGCACCAGAGTAGAGTCCTTGCCTACCCATGTGTGCCTCAAAATCAAGAGAGACCCAAACCTGACTGGCCCCACCTCCATCAAGCCCCACAGGGCAGGGGGGCGGTGCACAGCCTCAGGTCCCCTGTCAGGCCCTGCCAGGCTGGGGGCACTTTCTCAAATCCCCAACCTGGCACCAGGGCGGGACGTGGCCTCAGGTCCCCCAGAGCAGCCTCAGATTCCCCAATCCTGCTGCCAGGGCAGGAGGTATCTCCTCAGGTCCTGTGGCCTGACATCAGGTCTCCTGGACCCTGTGCCAGGTCAAGGGACATGGCCTCAGGTCCCAGGCACAAGGACACAAGGCATGAGAGTGTGAGGGCTCAAAGGTGCGAGGGTGTGACGACTATTAGTATATTAGTTCTTCATTATATGGAGTAGCAATCTATATATAGAATAGAGAAATATGCTAATTAACCAGGATGCTGTAACATGTCAACCAGACAGGAGGAGGTTGCCCGTGCAGTGTTGGGGGTGGGGTGGCAGGGGCCTCCATGCACTTAGCTTGGGGCAGACCTGATCAGCAGCGGCCATGATTACTTCAATGGCTGGAGAAAGAGGCAGGACCAGACTGGCAGTGGCTGCAGCTGCTGCAGGGCCCCGGCAGTGAGGCAGGGACAGACCAGCTACTCAAGGATGGGCAGCGTCCATGATTTCAAATCGCGCACTGGGCTCCTAGTTAAAAATAACAGTATACATTGGCAGGCTGCTATGATATTCAATTCCAAAAAATGCATATGTCTACACATACATATACACACAGGCAATCTTCCCCATACACACATGTGCAAGCATGTGAGTTTAACCAAGTGCATGTTTGGAAGTTAAAATATACTTATAAATTAGGATAACACAGATTTTAAGTACTTATATCAATTCCCATAAGTATATTATGTAACATCAATCTCTTTCATTAATTGTAAAAGGGAAAAAAATCTATTCTTTGGTCATGTAGTAACTTATTTACAATAATTTCTGGGTAAAATATTCAGAGAAATGCATGAAATGATTCTGTATTTGTTAAAGTGTGGGAATGGAGATATAAGCATCAATATTGTAATAAAGAATAATTTCCCTCCACAGAGAATTAGTACTGATGTCCTATATATGAAATTATATACATGGAGATTATTTCAAATGTAACTAATGTTCATGAACTTATCTGGAGAGATTCCAGGTTGATGAGATATTTGATACTTCCTTATGTGGCTTGTCATAGTACAGTTCTGAAATACTCAGAAATCTTTCATCATTGTACAAGCTATTAATTCATCCCATTACATTAATCCTGTTGTTTAGAATATATTGATTGCTATGAAGATTGCTTGATTGAGTTTCCTGGTTGGTCAACCTTCCTAAGGCTGCGACCCTTGTATACAGTTCCTCATGTGGTGGTGACCCCCAACCATGAAATTTTGCTACAGTTATGCATCGTGATGCAAATATCTGCATTTTCTGATAGTCTTAGGCGACCCCTGTGAAAGGGTCATTCAACCCCCAAAGGGGTCGCAACCCACACGTTGAGAACCGCTGGGTTAGTGAGTTTTACTTCCTGAGTTTTCATATTAGATGCACAGCTTTGAATTTGGAATGTTATTATTATAGTCTGATTGTGTCCCTGAAAAATTAGTTGAATCCTCACTCCCCAAAAGTGATGTAGGGCCTTTGAGACATGCTTAAATTATGGGGGTGAAATCCTCATGGATGGGATTAATGCCTTTATAAAAGAGACCCCAGAGAATTTCCTTTCACTTCCATCAAGTGAAGATACAGCTAGAAATCTTTGACCTGGAAGTGGGCCCTTGCTGGACCATGCTGGCACCCTCATCTCAGACTTGCAGCCTCCACGACTGTGAAAAATAATGCCTGTTGTCTCTAAGCTCCCCAGACTGTGGTTCCATATTATAGAAGCTCATGAGCAAAAACAACTAGTTAACCTGACCAAATTCAACTGATGCGAGTTGGAAGATTAAAACTACCACTCTGGCCCTAACGGGTTTGGCTCAGTGGAATAGAGCGTCAGCCTGTGGACTGAGAAGTCCCAGGTTCGACTCTGGTCAAGGGCATGTGCCTTGGTTTTGGGCACATCTCCAGTGGGGAATGTGCAAGAGGCAGCTGATCGATGTTTCTCTCTCATTGATGTTTCTAACTCTCTATCCTTCTCCCTTTCTCTCTGTAAAAAATCAATAAAATATATTAAAAAAAAATAACTACCACTCTGTGCTAAAATCCTCATGGATTGTCATGAAGAATTGAGTAGTATTTTTTTTAAAAATGACCTTATTATCTCCAAGGTCTGGGTTTAAGGGGAACAGGAGAATAAAACTGTCCTATCTCCTCTGAATCTCATGAACGAATTTGCCTGTTTTCACAATCGGAGGCATAAGTCTGAGAAAGGCCTAGAAACAGTGGTCAGCAAACTGTGACTCTCGAGCCACATGCAGCAATTTGGTCCCTTGAGTGTGTCTCTTCCACAAAATATCTAGACCTGGACGAGTCTATTTTTAAATATATATATATCTATATATATCTATATATATCTATATATATCTATATATATCTATATATCTATATATATCTATATATATCTATATCTATATATATATCTATATATCTATATATCTATCTATATATCTATCTATATATATATATATATATATATATAATTGAGTTTTTACAGAGAGGAAGGGAGAGGGATAGAGAAGTTAGAAACATGGATGAGAGAGAAACATTGATCAGCTGCCTCCTGCATGCCCCCTATAGGAGATGTGCCCACAACCAAGGTACGTGTCCTTGACCGGAATGGAACCTGGGACCCTTCAGTCCCCAGGCCGAAGCTCTATTCACTGAGCCACACCGGTTTCGGCTGGGCGAGTCTATTCTGAAGAAGTGGCGCTGGAAGAAGTTTCCCTTGCAAACATTCGGCTCTCAAAAGAAATTCCAGTCGTTGCTCTATTGCTCTTTGGCTCTGTGGCCTGATGAGTTTGCCGACCCCTGTCCTAGCCCAGTCCCCCCTCGGAGCCACCACAAGAGGCCTGTTGTTGGCGTGGCGGGGAGGCTGGGAAAGCAGGGGCTGCTGCCAGGCGCTGCTCTCTAGGAAGCCCGGCTACGACCCTGGGAAAACAGAGCCCTTTCCAAAGATCACAGGCTCGGGGCGCAGGGAGCCCCAAGCCAAACACGCAGCCTGGGGCCTGCGATGGCTCCGCGGGCTCCTGCGGGCAGTGGAGGGGAGCGCGTCTGAGGGGCGCATTGCGCGCGCCCCGGCCAGCCCCGCTCCCCATTAACAAGTCCGGTCTTCGGGGCTCCGCACACAGAGGGCTGTTTCAGGGATGTGTTAACCGCCCTTGAACCAGCCAGCCGCCCAGGAGGGCAGGGGCCAGCCGAGAGGGTGAGAAATGCTCGGAAGATGTGGACCTTTTGAAAGCACCGCGAAGGACACTCCTATGCGGTGGCGCTGGGTGTTCATGATGGATGTGGGACCGACCCTGCGGATTTGAGGCTTTTTTTTCCCTGTAAACACATTCCTTTAGGTTTGGCCGCAGCATCCCCGGGGGCTAGAAACGGCTAGATGGAATTTCTAATTAAAAAAAAATAAAAAAAAAAATAGAAAGGGCTCCCAGCAAGTTAACCCCAAGTCTCCTCGTCAAACGTTTACCTTCACACCCCCTCTTATAAGTGTCCCCCTGGTCTCTTATTCATATTGACGACTGGCCCTTGACAGCCGGGGCCGGCAGAGAGCGGACTGCCTGCCTCCAAAAGCAACACCCTCCGCCCGAGGATTGCTTCAACACCTTGCAATGCACCTTTCAGGCTGCAAGGTTCCATACGGGGTGATTAATACACCCCACAAAGGATCTATTTATCCAAGGATTCCTTGTGCACTTGGGTGATAGCTGTGCTAAAGTAATTTTCTCTTGCTTTGGGGTCAAGGCTGGAGAGAATTCTGACATCACAGAGGCCTGGGCTGTTGACACAGGTGCCGGGCACCGGCCTGTTTTAGGCACCTTTGTCTGTCTCTCCGTGGCTTTTCTCCTTGTCTCTGCTCCCATCTCGTCTGTCTCGGTCTGAACCCCTCCTCTCTTAGACTCCATCTCTCTCTATGATGAAGAAAACATGTTACTTTCATGTGGGTGAAGCGCACCCTGAATCCTATATTACCGTTTCCAGGAAATTTTCTGCTTCTAGATTCCTCTCGCCAAGGTGACTGATATTCATATCTTGCCAGAAGCTGATACAAGGAAGATAACATTTTATCTTTCCATGTCACCTTTACAGTGTGGTTCCGCGTCTTGGCAGAGCCAGAGTAGAACGTTTGATATCCAAATCACAACCTCTCTGTGTTTAGAATTCTCTTTCCTTCCTCTCTCTGGTTTCCGGTGATAAATATATTCATCACTGAATACTTAAAAAGAGTAAGTGTAGGGCACTTGAAGAACTTACGAAGTAAAATATTACCCTTTGCATTTACTTTGAATTCACTCTAGGAAAATCCCAACACTGATGGGTTGGTTGTATTTTTTGTGCCCATTGTGTTCACTTATTAAATAAAACTTAGTTCAAATCATCAAAACTGAAAAACAAAAAACAAAAAAACAAAAACCAAAAGCTTGTTTTGTTCTCTACCAAGATACTTGCTTCAAATTCAAGGTGAAGGGTAGTGTCTTTTGTGTAGTGTGCTAATTATCTGATGGGATAGAGTTAGGGAGAGAAGAAAACATGGGTGTGGAGCCATAGTATGTGCAGGCTTTAAAAACGAATTAAAAGCTCTTTGATCATTCCTGAGGGGTAGGATAGATTCTACAGTCATAATGCTAAGGAAGGCTTTTCATTCTTTTCCTTGGATATGGTTTTTCCTTAGTTTCTTTCTATTGCTCTTAAAAAAATTCCTGTTGCCACCTGTTCTTTCTCCCAGAGGCCTTTTAGACATTGACCACACAGGGAAGACTAGGCCAGTTAGGGGCTGTATTTCACAAGCTACTTAATTAAATGGAGAATCCCAATTCGTAAGTCTGTCTTTTATTCTGTTTAGCTATGATTGGCAATTACATTAATAAGGATTGGGTCTTTGTTTACTTCAGGTATGTGCCCAGCATTGTTTTTCCTCAATAGGCTCATAAATTGTTTTTCTTTTTCTTTTTAAAAAAATATATTTTATTGATTATTTTAGAGAGGAAATGAGAGAGATAGAGAGTTAGAAACATCGATGAGAGAGAGACATTGATCAGCTGCCTCTTGCACGTCCCCTACTGGGGATGTGCCTGCAACCAAGATACATACCCTTGACCAGAAACGAACCTGGGACCTTTCAGTCCGCAGACCAACGCTCTATCCACTGAGCCAAACCTGCAAATTGTTTTTCTTGACTTAGACTAAGGTGAGACTCTAAAGCTTAGCCACAATTAAAGAAATAACTTATGGCTGAATGATCTCTCAGGCACAGGTAAAAAGATTCTCAAAGAGAAGGTTATAAGTATAGGATTTTTTCATTATTTTTAAATAGAATCTAGATATTTGGAAGTGTTGATTACCAAAGATAAGACAACCTTTTTTTTTTTTTTTAAGCAACTGAGGAGGACCTGATCATTTACTATGCAAAGTAGAGATGTTTAACTTTCTCAGTAGATACAACCTAACAAAATCACTAAGGCATCAAGGGTAACTTATGAATTCACCAGCCATATCTATTCCAGAAATGAAATTTTTTGACCTTTTGTGCTTGACATTTTGGATATTTCCGGATTAATTTGACTAGATTTGGCTTTAGGCTTTACCCACACTAATCTTCCTTTTCAGAATAATCAAAACTGGAAAAATAATTCCCTTGGTACCTTATATGACCCTGGCTACCTGTAGCAGCTCAGAAATGGCAAGGAGGCGTGGGGGCACTGCTAAATTCTAGTTATTCTTCAGATATTACAACATGCAACTACTAAGTAGGAAATTGTTGAGAGAGAGAAAATTAATATCTTAGATTATTTTGTGATTTTGAATTGACATGTAGCAATGTATATCAATATGATATATTTTTATGTATTACTAGAGGCCTGGTGCATGAACTTCGTGAATGGGTGGGGTCCCTAGGCCTGGCCAGCAATCAGGGCCCATAGGGTCCAGGCTGATTGGGGTCAGGCACAAGAGGAGGCAACGGTCGCCAGGTCAAGCGCAGAAGGAATGGAAGCTGGACACTGATGCTGCCATCATCAGGACTCCACCATCATGTGGTCCCCCACCTCCCCCGCTCCTTTTTCCCTTGCTCCTGTGTCACCACTGTGGTGGGTGGGAGGCAGGCTGATTGGGGCTTGCTGGCTGTGGGGAGGAACAGGGCATGGGAGATTGGCTGCCAGCCCCAGGGAGAGACACAGCCCTTGGCCCCCCTGGGAAAGGGGCCACGTCTGCTGTCACCCACCCTGGGTTCCCCATCCCAGCCCACTGACCCGCCCCAATCCAGCAATCAATCAATCAATCAATCGGGGCCTGCGGGAAGCAACTGCAGGAGGTTGGCTGCTGGGTGAGGTTGGCTGTGGGAGCAAACTGACCCCCACAAGGCAGCTCCTGCATTAAGCATCTGCCCCCTCGTGGTCAGTGCATGTCATAGCAACTAGTCATTCTGGTCGCTTAGGCTATCATATATATATATATATATATATTTTTTTTTTTCTATTGTAAGGCAATATGAGAAATTTTCACTTGATTTTTTAAAAATTATTTAGTTCTTGGGGATTGGTATAAACATAGAATGCTAAATGCAGATTTCAAACAGCTACAATTTTGAGGAATTGCCATCATATTTAATTCTGGATATTATGGCATAAATTGGGAAACACTGTACTTGCAGACTTACCTGGACCCAGAAGGTACACACATTTATAGCAAGAAGTTTGATAAGCACTAAACTATTTGAGTCTGCAACTAATTTTTAAGGGCAATCAACATAACCTTTTAGAATCAGTTCACTCGACACTAGACAATTCCCAAATCCAAGGAAGATTTCTGGAGCAACAAAGTTATAGACTCACTAAAGCAATCATCCAAAAACAGTTCCAAATATTAAATAGAAAGCTATGGACTGGGGCTTTGAATCAACAGATACATACTTGGATTCTGGCCCTTTCTCTTAAACTTTTTAAAGCCACATTTTTCTTTGTGCATAAAATAAAGATAACTGTAGTGACCCCATAAAATTGAAATAAGAAATAAATGAGATAGTTTTAAAAGTATTTTGCAAAATTCCAGACAATTGGTAATTTTCACTAAAAAACTATATATACTTTTCCTTTCCTTCACCTTCTTCAACATGTATTGAGAATCTGTACATGTTTAAGGTGTAAAATTATATAAACTACTCATGAAATGAAAAGCATAAGACAGGAATATGTAACATGTGAACTGTTGTTTATGTTCAAATAGTGAGGACTTCTCTAATTGGGATGCTACAAAATATGAATATAATGAAAATATTAGAACATAGGTTGGGGTTGGTATTTCATGGATAATCTTAAGTGCCAGATTAAGACATTTGTATCATATATTTTGAAGTGATAGAGAGCCACTAAATGCTTTTGAGCAAAGGGAAGGGCACAATTAAGAACATTTCAACTAACCACATTGAAAACTACTTATATAGCAGACTAGATACTATGTTGTCTAGTATCTATATAGTATAGTATTGTATTGCAAAGTAAATAATAGAAGACCTGAACTAAAGAAATTGTGAAAAATAAAAATAAAGGTTTAAATATGAGAAGAATTTAAAAGGCGTATTCAACAGAGCTTACAGAGTGGTTATATGGGAAATGATGTATACTCTATTATCCTGTTTCCCTGAAAATAAGACAGTGTCTTATATTAATTTTTGCTTCCAAAGATGCTCTAGGTCTTATTTTCAGGGGATCTCTTATTTTTCCATGAAGAATGCGGTACATATTTATTGTTGAAAAAAAAAAGGAAATTTATTACCTGTCTACGGTACAGTAGTAGTTGTCATCACAAACCAGCTCACTGATTGGCCGCAGCACAGCTGGAGCTGTTCAGGCAGTGAGAGGTCTCTTTAAATCAGGAGTCATTTTTGGGATGTGTTTGAGAGCTGGTCAGTCTCTTTTGCTCTTTCATGTCAGTTAGTGATATTCTCCCTCATGTAGGCTCGACTCCTAGGATTTAGACAACTACATGGGAGAGAGCCTACCATTAAGCCCCTCCTCCCCAACCCTGTCCACGTCGCCTCCATTAATCACAATGTCTGCTGTAGACTCTGATTGGGCAGGTTTTACAAGGGAAAGAAAACTTCATTGTCATAGACCACTTCCACTTTGATTGTTTATTTCCATAGCATAACTTGGCATGTTTTGACAGAGATAAAAGTGACCAAGGAACTTGAGATGGATGCTTCTTTTTTTCTGGAATTAGGCAGGGCATACATACATTTAAAAATATGATTGTAGAATGTTAGCACTATATGAGATCTTACAGAGAATTAAAATAAACCCCTTGGTTGACAGATGAGGAAATTAAGAAATAGGGATTAAGGGTTTTGTCCAGCGAAGCATGGGCAGCAATGCCAGAAGAGTCTCTAAAGGCCAGAGCACTTCAGATACAAGTTCAGTAACTTTTCCATTGATTTGTACTTATTTTGTCCACTATGGGTCAAATTGTTTTAAAATTACACAAAAACTCAGAGTAATGATACAAAGAGTAACACAGATATCACCTTTACCCACTGGTTACTTTTTTTTTTTTTTAAGTTCTTTATTATAGTGTCATAGATGTTCCACAGTTTTTTTTTTGTTTTTTTTTACTTTTTGTTTTATTGATTTTTTACAGAGAGGAAGGGAGAGGGATAGAAAGTAGGAAATATCGATGAGATAGAAATATCGATCAGCTGCCTCTTGCACAACCCCTAGCGGGATGAGCCCACAACCAAGGTACTTGCCCTTGATGGAATTGAACCCAGGACCTTTCAGTCTGCAGTCCGATGCTCTATCCACCGAGCCAAACCGGTTTTGGCTGGTTAATTAGTTTTAACCAATATTCATTGATCACTCACACTACACCAGGCAACTTACCTATATTACCTCCAATGAGCTATGTAAGAGCCTGCCAGCTACTCTGTATTTTATGCCTGAAGAAAATGAAGGCAGAAATTTTGTGTAGGATTCATAATTGGCAAAAGGAGATGAGATTAAAATCGGCATGATCTGTCTCCTGATCAGGCTCTATGAACGTTTAACTAAAGCAGAACCACGCCAAAACAAAAACTGCTCCCATTTCCCTGTCCATAGACAGTGTATGATCTCTGTTGGGGAGCGAGCAGGGCAACGGGGAAGAGAGTAATTTTAAAAAAATGAAAAATCCTATATAATCAAAATTTAATATGCAAATTATCCCCTGAGGGGGTCATTCGACTGGGAGTTTGACTAGGAGACCTGAAGTTCAACCACTCTCTATGATGTGCGCTGACCATTAGGGGGCGGCATGGAACATGGCGGGCATAGGCGATATGGCACTGGCAGTGGGCAACAGCACAGCCACTGCCAGCCTTGATGAACCCCAATGAGAGGCAGACTACTACAGGATGGTGGAGCAAGTGAGCGGGAGGTGCCAGGCCAGGGCAGGAGTGAGTGGGGACCCAATCACCCCATCAATAGTCCTGCAGACAGCAACCAGCAGTGACAGCTGAAGGTAGAGCCGCCCACCTGGCTCCCAGGCACTGAGGGAGCTGGGCAGGGACCCCAGCCTTAATTGATTGCCCTGCAGGCAGGATGATGGAGCAGGTGATGGGGACAGAGCCAAGGGCAAGTCAGGGTGCCAGGCGAGACTGCAGAAGTGCAAGGCTGGGGGCATGAGTGAGGCCCAATCTCCACAGGCCATCTCAAGGGTTCCCACCCATGCACAGATTCATGCACCGAGCCTCTAGTTAAAATATAAAGGTTGAATCTGTCGTCTCATGATCATCGGTGGAAATCCTAGACAGTCGTCAATTATTTATCAACTAATATGCTCCTGGTGCTCTTCTACAATCACTCTGAAATGTAGATATTTAAACCCACTTCAGACATCTGAAAATGGAAGCCTTCAATGTAATTCAGTATCTCACTCTGCTAAGAAGTCTTGGGCTTTTTTCCCACTGAGCACAAATTAAGGATTGGTTAAACTTCAAAAGGCAAGGGTGGGGAAGGCTGTCTGGGTTTCAGAGATGGTGAGTTGAAATCCTTGTGATGAAAGGCCATAGGCTATGGACTTTATTCTTAATTCATCAGGCGAGATCAAGGCAAGGAAGACTTTGGAACTCTATTAAAATTAGACAGGAGGAAGATTGATCTGGCAGTGGTAAACCTAAAATGCATTAGATCAAGGAGGGGGTTGACTTAGGGAGATAAATAAGATGGTTGTTCTAATATTTTAAGTAGTAGAAGTAGCAGTTGAATAATAATAGTAATAGTAATGATAATAATGCCATAATCAAAGGACTGGCTGTGAAGATAGAAGAAAGGGGACTAGTATCTGCTCTATGGGCATTAGACAGCAGAGTCACAATTTGTAGCTCAATCTGTGCTAATGCTATGTGCCTTTTTACTAGTCTGTGCTTTGTTGTTGTTGTTGTTTTTAATCCAAGGGCTGACTATACTCAATCTGAGCATAATAACTGTTGTGGGAGCCCCTATCCACGTCCCGTGTGGTTCAGGGTTCGGGTTCTGAAGGAGGCAGCACACAAACGAAATGAGAGAATAGAAAACATTAATTTGGCGATATTGGGGGGCCAGACAGGAGCCTTCTTCTAGTGGAAAGGACTGCCACTTGCTCTGGCCTTTTTCTCCCTTTTATTAAGGCTTTGGGACACACCCCAGCCTTTAAGCAGGAAATAACAAAAACAGAAATTAACATGAAACAAACAGGTAGAGGTTGCTTCAGTCAACAATGTTTCAACTAAACAGTGAGTGATTAGCTCTGACCTTTCAGAGCAGTTAAGGTTGATCAGCCTTCTGGCCTCCTGTTTACATCCATTTAGTAAGAACAATGTTTGGTTTCCGACAACTGTGATACTCATTTGCCTCCTGTAATTACATAACTGTGATATGCAATGGTATGCTAGACACATGGGCTGTTAAAGTGTTCTTTGCCAGAACCTGTGGAACCACATGAAAAATTTTTCTATGCACATTCAAAGGTGTCCTGTGGATTCTTTGGGAACTCTCTGTGCATTTATTACAATGGCAATGACAGCTGTGACACATAAGTCGAACCAATGTGCGTTTGAAACTTGTGTCACCTATTGCTGATCCCCTTTCACACGACTTGCTTTTTAATAAAGAGCAAGATTTGCCTAAACATTCCTTTTTCTGTTTATCCGCATGACAGTGTTTATATACATTAGTGCCCTGCCCTCTTGTGCACTGGTTCTGGCTGTACGATTTGCATTTTAAGGGGGAAAAAAGGAATTAAATATTTATGAGTTTCTGAAGGTGTCCAGAAACTACTTTTCTACAGTTGTACTCTAATCCTTCCTTTTCTCCTCTAACATGTTACTGCTTCTTAAACAGAGAATAAAGAAACAAATGTCTTCTTTTTTTTAATAGTCTTGCATTACATGAACTCACATTTGCTTGTTCTGTCTGCTTTGGAGCCACACTTGACTAGAATTTTCCTGCCCTGTCTGAGCTGACTGCTACATACACACAAGCCTGGATACCCCTCAGTTCTATAATTTCATTCCCCTTTTAATCACGGAGTTGAAAGTGGAGAGACAACAGTTAGGCTTTTATTATGCCAGTTCCAAGATGTTTTAATAACAGACCACGTGGAAAACTGGGGGTGCAAAAAGGAGGCATGTGGAGAGGAGAGTGCAAATATTTCTTGACTTCAAAGCAAAGAGAAAAGGATAAGTAAGCCATTCTGTAGCCATCAACTATATATATTTATTACCCTTTAAAATGGCCAGAGGTTCCAAAGTATAAATAAAAGGGACTATTTGGAAGTCTGACACTATTCCTCCCTCTCAGAACTATGCAAAATGCACTTACTCTGAGAGCAGTGTATACATTTAATCATTTTTAAAAATTAAATTAAACAAGAAAAACATGCTTGCTTTAACAAATTCAAACAAAAATATATGTGTGTACAGTTAAATGTGTTATTTGGCCTTAATAGTCCTATGTTTATTGTCCTAGGAGAATTTTTCTATGCACATAAATATGCATCTTATATGTTCCACTGAAGTTTTGGTTTGGTCTTGTAAACAAATTGGCCTCAGATTCTTTATTGTGCTCTGTACCTTGCCATTCTATTTAACAATATGGAGTGGATATTTTTCTAAGTCAGAATTTAATTCAATTATTTTAATGGCTACCCAGTTTTACATTTATAGATATTGTGTAATTCCTCTTCCCTCCTCCCACCCCTGTCTCTCTCAATCTTCTCTTTTTTATTTTTTTCTAACACTAGCAGTATTCCTATGAGCTTACTTGGACATACAATCAGCCCTTCATATCTGCATCCACAGATTCAAATCACCCAGGTTGACAATATTTTCAATTAAAAAAAAAAAGCTAACGATATATTCCATACCAAACATACACAGATACTTTTTCTTGTGATCATTCCCTAAACAATACAGTATAACAATGATCTACATTTCATTAGTTATTATAATTAGAGATTATTTAAAACATAAGGGGAGGCTATGCATAGATTATATGCAAATACTGTGCCATTTTATATAAGGAAATTGAGCATTCATGGATTTTGTTATCCACAGGGTCCCAGGTACCCATTTCTCATGGCTACTGAGAAAGGACTGTATATTTGTGTATACATGCTCAACTATTTGGGAGAAAATATATTCATATATATCGTTTAACACTTAAAACATCTTTTCCCTTTCATGTAATGAATGATAGACTCATTTATACATTTTGCCTGTGTCTACATGCTCTCTACAGTCCAGAAAGGATATTTTCGGCAAATTTTGTAAATTTTATAACTAGAGTGCTGAATATCACTAACTACAATTCTCACTAATGAAACACTTCTGCACTTTATCCTGCTCCCAACCACTTAGCTCTAAGCAGTCATACAATATTCAAACATCTCTTCCTCTTTTGTATCAGCACCCATAGTCACGCCTGCTTATGGTGCAGTCTTTTCCTCTACTCGACATTCATCAATAGGCTGGTGATGCTATTTCATTTTTCTCTTTCCTTCCAGTAATTTTAGTATCAGCCGCTCTCCGCAGTAAAGAACAAAGCGGCTGTGGAAATGACAGCTTCCCTAGGAACCATCTAAGTACCATCCTCTGCTCCGGTTTGTTTGTTCTTTTTAGAAGATCAGAGAACACCAGCCATGGACTACATCTGACAAGATGCTGGGTTGAACTCATTTTTAGCAGATGTCATGCTGTGCGTGACAGTTTTGCAGCCAGAAGAGTGATTTAGGACAATGGAAGAATGGGGCAGTATTGTAGCATTTCATATTTTCTTTGCAACTTCGCCGATTTGACAGAAATTATTGTCACTTTGGTGATGAAAAGGCCCAGAGTTGAAGTGACATTAGTTTTATGAAAAGCTAATCAATTCATTTAGGCATACATAGTGGAAGGTTTTTTTTTGTGCCTGTAATTATGGATAGACTGAGAGATGGCATAGCCAGTGGATACAGGGGCAATGTGGGGGGGGGGAGGGAGATAAATGAGGACATGTACTGGGGGGTGGGAAAGGCAACAGGGGAAAAATAATAAATAAAAACAAATAAATTAAACTGAATCCTTAAAAAAATAAAACAATAAAAAATAAATGTACTATGACTTAACCATATCTTGGAATAGTTTTAGTTACCATTTTCTATTAACATTTTCTATGTATCAGACACAGTACCAAGAACTTTCAAATGGTATATTTTTAAAATATATAAAACTTTCCTAAATAAACATTACTACTCCACATTAAAAAAAAAGAAGGAAATAAGACAATGCATCTTTACTGAGCTACTATAAAATAATTTCTGGGGCCAGTGTAGCTAAATAGAAAGGAACTATTGTGAGAATTAGGGAAGCCGGAGTCTTTAAAACCACTCTTTTTAAAACAAGCATCTATTTGCACAGATAAGAATATTTGAAATTTATAGTATGCCTTTATTTTGAAGACTTGTTTAAAAAGAGAAAGCTCCCTGCTTCTGACTATATGGCAGCCACGGAAATACAGCGGGTAATATGTAGGTTACACGCACAGCCCAAGGCTGTCTGTCCAATGGCAAACAGAAGTGATAAATCTATTTATGCTGGATAGAAGTCACAAGAGAGAAAAATCAACAGTTGAATCAAATCAGTTGTCTTAACCTGCAAGAAATAAACTATTTCTAAACTAAAACCTGCATTCATTTCAGCTAATTGGCATGAGTTGGAAATCAATTTGATGGGCTCATCTGGGGCTCCATGAACTATCTGTATTATTTGGTGGTTCCCTTGTAGCACCCACCAAGGGAGGAGAGGCAAAAGTAGGAAGGCACGATTTATGCAAATTAACCAAGTGCCTTTGGGCTACAACAATTTTAAACTACATAAGGTTTATTTGTCTGGGAATTCTAAAATTTTGGAGTAAAACAGTTCATTGTGTAGAGTTTGCTATTTAAAAGTAAAAAAGATGGATGTAAAAAGGGTGAGAGTCTTTTTCTTCCTTCATACTTGAAGGAACTGAGTTAAGTGCATTTCTGAAGCACAGGTATGACCAACTGGTTGGCTAAGAGAGATGCCTTCAATATTGAAATTAGGCCAATCTAAATGCAATACTGCCTTTCACGTCTCAAAAACTTGAATTGCTTCACGAAAGGGACAATTTGCCTAAAATACATGAGCATCTGGAAAAATGTCCTTTATTCAGAATTTGCCTACCCGAGAAGTCATTAAGAAATTCCAGAAAACACTAGCTATGTTTTTAAGATAGGAAGTCCAAACTAAACTATGAGTCAAAAAATCCATTTGACAAAAGTGAAATTTCATCCAATTAACTCCACACGGTAAATATATTGGCAAATTATTTAGACCACTCAATAGCTTGGGGAATGTTGCCAACATAACTAAGATGGAAGGAAATTCTACTTTTTAAAAATGACTGCTTCTCCCACCACAAATTTAGACATCATGATTCTGGAATGCTTTATTACGGTGTAGATCCAGGACTAATGGAGCTTAATGGTGCCCTCTTTAAATGTGGGGTTACTATTTAACACAAAGATAGTTACTTAGGTTAAACCAACTACTCTAAGGTCACTTAAGAGTATAGGTCTTTAATAAAACCCAAATGTCAATTTCATTTTAGATTTTTTTTCAAGGCCCCTCCTTGCCCATTTGGCACTTTTGTGTACATTAGATCAAGGTACTTTCAGAATGGACACCACCTATGTCAGCAGCCCTTGGCCTCCACTGTGCCCCCACATCTGGGTACCACTTTGCAGCTGCCAACTACTCAACTGAACATCATGGCCCCGCATTTTCCAATGATCTCTAATTGGGAATTTGTCACGTTATTTTCTCTACATGCTTTGACACTTTTC
>JAAGEH010000076.1:5446286-5489113 GCA_011751065.1 Lasiurus cinereus | reverse complement strand
ATTGGGAATTTGTCACGTTATTTTCTCTACATGCTTTGACACTTTTCTACTCATCTCGAGTCTTAAAAGGTATCCATACTCTTTGATCCTCTGCCAAAAAAAAATTGCTTCATATTTTAATAAAATGAATTATTTAAAGGTATCAAATTTATATTACTTCCACCTCTATTTACTCCAAATGACTGTATAGCCATCCTTTATTTGTCTCAGAGAAAGAAGTGCCCCTCCTCTTATCTGGGATTAGCTTGTTCTTTACTCTCCCACCTGCACAGGGGGTTGGCTATACCAGTCTCCCCGCCCACCCCACTCCATCCCTCCCCTTCGTTCACATGTTCAAGCATGTTGCTGATATTTTCATTCTCATGAGATTGTCTTTCACAGAGCAGAAGTGTTTAATTCTAAAGAAGTCTAAATGATCAATTATTTCTTTCAGGAAGTATGCCTTTGATTTGTACCTAAAAATTATCACCAGACCCAAGGTGATAGACATTCTCTATGTTATTTTCTAATGGTTTGTAATTTTTCATTTAAATCTGTGTTCCATTAAATTATTTTTGCTATATTTTTAAAATATATTTTTAGTGATTGATCTAAACTTTGTCATCCTAGCTAATAAAAGAGTAATAGGCAAATCGACTGTGTCTCCACTACACCCACAAGCCATACCCATGAGCCAATCAGGAGCAAGTATGCATATTAACCCAACCAAGATGGCTTTGGCCATAGAGAGAGCAGGAGGGAGGCTTGGGCTTCCCCAGTGATGGAGAAGGCCAAGCATTCCACACATCCTGGCTGGCCCAGGCCTCCACTTAAGGCAACAATTGATTTATAGAAGATAAATAAATTCCAACAGAAATGGCTACCTCCACAGAGCAAGCAGAAGGCTTAGCTCTGCTCCAGGCTACAGTTTCAATTGTATAAGATAAATAAATCCCAGATACCAGGACCTCAGCTTGAGGTTCTGCAAACCATCAGAGGTTCCTGGCCCAGGCTGCCCCATGCCCCAAGGGAATGCCCACCCTGATCTGAGACACCCTTCAGGGCAAACCAGCTGGCCTCCACCCATGCACCAGGCCTCTATCCTATCTAATAAAAGAGTAATATGGCTGAGACCGGTTTGGCTCAGTGGATAGAGTGTCGGCTTGCAGACTGAAAGGTCCCAGATTCAATTCCAATTAGGGGCATGTACCTTGCTTGTGGGCACATCTCCACTGTGTGGCATGCAGGAGGCGGCTGATCCATGTCTCTCTCTCATCAATGTTTCTGACTTTCTATCTCTAGCCCTTCCTCTCTGTAAAAAATCAATAAAATATATTTTTTTTAAAAAAAGAGTAATATGAAGATTGACCATCACTCCAACACACAAGATGACTGCCCCCATGTGGACACAAGATGGCTACCATAAGATGGAGCAGGGGAGGGCATTTGGGAAGGACCAGGCCTACAAGGGAGGGCAGTTGTGGGTGATCAGGCAAACAGGGGACCAGGCTGGCAGAGGAGGAAAGTTGGGGGTGACCAGGCCTACAGGGAAGGGCAGTTGGGGGCAAACAGGTTTTCAGGAGAGCAGTTAGGTATCAATCAGGCTGGCAGGAGAGTGGCTAGGGGGTGATTAGGCTGGCAGGCAGAATCAGTTAGGTGCAATCAGGAAGGCAGGCAGGCGAGCAGTTGGGAGTCAGCAGTCCTGAATTGTGAGAGGGATGTCTGACTGCCTGTTTGAGCCCAATCTCCATGGGATCAGGCCTAAACAGTGGGACATCTCTTGAGAGGTCCCAGATTGGAGTGGTTCAGGCTGGGCTGAAGGACAGCCCCCCCCCCCCATGCATGAATTTCGTGCACCGAGTCTCTAGTGTGTGTGTGTGTGTGTGTGTGTGTGTGTGTATGTGTATGCAACTTGGCTAGATATTGGATTTTTGATTTTCCTCATCATTTAGAACATGTTACTATATTGATCCTGCTTTTTCTTAACACATTTTCATAGATCTTTAGTGATAGTTATCTACTGATGTATTTTTTCCATTTGGATAATTTTTAAAAGCTTTAATTTTTGTTGTTTTTTAAATACTTTTCACTAGTTTTACTCAGGACAGGGTCAGTAAAACTACTCATGCTATCATGTTAACCAACCTACTTCTGTGCTTTTATTTTTATAAAACAGGAGACTTGGTTGTCAGGTGTTTTCAATTTTATATGAAGGGGCTGCTCTTAGACTTTTAACATGAGCTACAGTAATCTCTTGGAAAGTCCAGAGTAATTCTCTCCAGAAACTGGCAAATGAGAATATACCTCTTAGAGAGAATGTAATCACTGCTTCATCTGTTTCTAAGTGCTTTAGATCCCTTCAAAGGGAAGATAGTCATAAAAAAAATAGAGTGCTACTGGACCTACCCAAACGTAAGAATATGTACATACATGATTATGTGTATGTGAATTAATTGTAACTATATATACACACATATATATTGAAGTAGAAGAAAAAAGAATAAAATTTTTTTTAAGATGTCTCTCAAAGTTGAACTTGGTAATAAGTTGTCTATTTGGACTTTGGAATAAGCAGGTAATATTTTCACAAATTTAAGTGCATTTGTAATTATTCATCTTGGCAATAGAGAGATGACCTTGAATTAAGAATTAGAGCACATTTAGCTTTATCACCAGCAATGCTACTATCTGGCCTGTTAATTTAGACAGGTCTCTTAACAGTTATCTGCTTCCTTATGTGTAAAATTAATTACCCCAGAATTACACACCACACAGAGCCATTACAGGACTAGAAACAATAATGTAAGCATACTATATACATGCAAACTGTCGCACACATCTTCAATAGTAATAGGACTCATAAAAAGAGAAAATGAATCTTCCTGGATTCCACATGGATTTATAAGCAACCATTATTCCTGACAAACAGGTTTTAGCAATGAAAATTAATGTCTCTTGAAGTTTATCACCAATGGTGAAGACAGCAAACAAATAAATGTGTAAGTGCAAAGTAATTATGCATTTATATAAAAATATACTATAAAATTTCACCTCAAGTTTTATTTTAAGTTGAAATGACAGTGAAAATTTAAGTGACCACATCTCTATAATAATGTTTTCTTCACCTTGGAAAAATGCATACAGAAATACATATCTGAGTATTATACTATTTTTTGGGGGGAGGTATAGTTTATTATTTTTTATTCACTTATATATTTTGTTAATTCTCACCTGAGGATATTTTCCACTGATGTTTAGGGAGAGTGGAAGAGAGAGGGAAAGACAGAAAGAAGCATAGATGTTAGAGAAACACATCAATTGGTTGACTCCTGCCTGAACCATAGTAGGGCCCTGTCCTATGAGGAGCCTACAACCAAGGGACATGCCCTTGACCAGAATTGAACCTGAGACCCATCAGTCTGCAGGCCAACACTCTATCCATTTAGCCAAATTGGCTAGAGAAGCAGGGGTCATAGTTTAACTGGACCACTTGTATTTATGTTATTCTGATGAAATAATGCGTCATTCTACAGATAATTCCAGCCTGTTTATAATTCATAAATATTTATTAAGTTCCCACAATGCTAAGACCCTACTTGCCATAAGGGGCATGATTTCAGAACCTGCCTAGATTAAGCCCCACCCACAATGACTGATGAGGTGTTGAATACCTCTCATAGCAGGACTTGAGTGGAATTATACCAGTGGAACAGGGCAGATGATAAACTTTCCTGTAAAAAGGTGTTGATAGGAGAGTAGATGGAGGAAAGCTCAAAGACAGTGCACATTCACATAGAGCCACAGGATAAATACAATGAGGGAGGTAGAACACAGTAATGGTAATCTAGGTGGGTGTTATAGTATCATGGAGGTAAGTACTTATTCAGTGAAAATATTGAACTTTTTCTATGTGTCCATAACTGTACTTGAACCGATGATTCAAGACCAATTAGGCATGGATTTGCCTGCAAGTTGAATATGGTCAATTAGGGTGAGGCAATCATGGAAATAAATTCATATTTCATTTAGCTCTACTACTGAACATTAGATATATCACTGTATTACCTTGACAGCAAGAAGTCTCAAAGAAGAACAAGCCCATTCCTTATAGGAGAGCAGAAAGAAATTTTAAGTAAGCATTTTTGGAAAAAAAACATATTGATTTTAGAGAGGAAGGGAAAGGGAGAGAGAAATAGAAACATCAATGATGAGAGAGAATCACTGATGGACTGCCTCCTCCACATTCCCTACCTGAAATTGAGCCCACAACCTGGGCACATGCCCTTGACCAGAATCAAACCCAGGACCTATCATTCCACAGGCTGAAGCTCTATCCACTGAGCCAAACCAGCTAGGGCAAAAAGTAAGCATTTCTGAGCTGATTTTTAAAAGAAGAGATATTCCCCAGAGGGGTATGATGGGAGGTGTGGTGGTGATGGTGGTACTAGAGTTGCAGACTGTTTTTTAGACACACAGCAGGATTAAGCTCCTTGAGTGTAGATGCACAGAAAATGTTCATAAAAGTAGAATTTTGGAAACACTTTTAGTTTTGCAAAATTCCATGAGAATGTGTTTTGATTATGCTACTCTACAAAATATATTATGATTATTATTCTGTAATATTGGATTGTTTCATTCTTCTCAATCTACAGATATAGAAGAGAGGTGTATAATCTTATATATAGGTATGCCAAATAAGCTTTACAAAAGATCATTTAAAAAGGTTTTATAAACTCAGAAATTTTACACATCTTCCAACACTATTAATATCACCCAATGAATTATAGTTGAATAACTCAACCTTGTATAGGTAGGATATGGGAAATTATTTGAAACTGCAGTTTTCCCCAATCTTAGCATGTTTTGTATTCTACAATACTAAACTATTATTAAAATCTATCATAGATGAGCACTGAAGTAAAGATAGAGAATATAAATTCTAATAGTAAAGGTCTGTTTTGTGTATTGCAGGTGGAAAAACACAGAAGAAGGTGCAGAAAGATGTATAACGCCTGGAGAATATTTTATTGCTGTTCTTTAAGCCACTATCACATACCAGGTAAATTCCAGCATATGCTCCAGAAAATCTCAAGACTGCATGTTTCTGAAATACAGGTAAACCTTGACAGGACTTAATCCTCTCTATTAAAGTAGAGTAACTACCCTTGACCACTTCACATGAAAATGCTCTTTGTAATGCCAGCTGGTTCAGCAAAGACTGGAAAATCCTATATGCATCATAGATCTTTCTGTTGGTAAATAGGTGGGTATCTACTTCTGGATTAGCTGAATAAAATTTGCCAAGCTTGCAAAATATCCTGCTATGAAAGTGTGAGTGAATGATCCTAAGACTTTAGGCTAGGTTTTTTTTTCCTAAATATAATTTTAAAAAGTAATCTTCCATATGTAAGAAATTGGATCTGAAGTAAAATTTATTCTCCGTTCATAATTTGCTCACCTACCAGAAAGGCATGCCTTTCTCCATTAAGAAAAAAAATCACCCACACAAATTAAGTGCAGCCCACTTTCCAGTTCCAAAGGTGTAGCACGGGGAAGGAAGGAACCGAGGAAAATAAAGGGGACTCTGGAGGCTCATGACCAAAGAAGGTTTCAATCACACTTTAAAATTAAGTGTCTCAAATCAGGATTTAATTTACAGTTTAAGATTTAATAACACAGTCATTGCATGCTAATTAAACAGCAATGGATCATTTACCAACCTGTTTAATGAGGTGTAACAACTATTGCATATAAAACATACCGACATTATTATTACATTGCCATTAAACTCAATAAATCTGTTTGAATAATTATTGGTATTTAAGTACTATAAATTGCTAACATAACTGGGTATACCTATTTATATTTAATAAAACAAGAATTTCATTGTAGGAATAATTACGCTCCCAGGACCACATTCCTGCGTTTGTATGACACAAATTCCTATTGGCAGCCATGGAAGTCACAGCTCCAGTAAATGAAGAATTCAGCCCACACAGAAGGAACTATCCTCATCATTAGGTTTTGGAATCTCATCTTAATTATCAAAATTAATAGATATAATTGTAAGAGCAGTCTCACCATTATTCTTCGGACCTGAGGATCGCAAAGCCTTATACTACTTCCCTTTTGCTCACAGTGGATAAATTGGAAAGGCTTGTCTATAAATGTAACCTGACCTCAGGTGCGGAAAGGCAGTAAACTTTATGTTGGGAGGTTTGGTGAGCTAGTGGGGAGTGGAGGGTTCTGCGGACTGAAATAAACATAGGTAATGAGCCCTGTTTGGTGTGTATGTTGCTAGGCTGCCCACAAGATGAGGAAGGTGTGATGCCACCGAGAATTCATCTGCTTTGACTAATAAATACAGAGTTGTGATGTCAGATGCTTTCTGAGGGTGGACAGGGCCAAAGATGGATTTAACAAGATCGTGGGTATAGGGAACTTCATGTGTGATAATCATTAGGATGAAATACTTGAAGAATTTGTACAAGTAACGTCTAATTTTTGGATGATAATTTGTAAATGTAACTATCTTCCTCATTTATCCAGAATTTTTATTAAAAATGTATGATGCTACTCCGGAGAGTAAGTAGTTGTGGTATCCAATGTGAAGATAATGTTGTATGGAAGCAGATGATATGTATCAAAGATAGAGAAAGGAATTCACTTGAAGCTGGATATTGGAGCTAAATGCCATAAGGTTAAATGTAGATACCCAAAGAACACCAACAATTTTGTACTGGATGTTCAAATCCTTTTATGTACATTTTTTTCCTTTTTTCTTTCTTTTAAATATATATTGATTGAGTTCAGAGAGGAAGGGAGAGGGAAAGAGAGAAACATTAATGATAGGATAAAATTATTGATTGGCTGCCTCCTGCATGCCCCACAGAGGGAACTGAGCCCATAACCCAGGCATCAGCCCTGTCCAAGAATGTAACTATGAACTCCTGGTTCATAGGTTGTCACCCAATCACTGAACCATGCCAGCCAGGCCTTTTCTGTAAATTGTAAGGTGAAGATGGCTCTGTGAGGTCTGAAGACTTGTGGAACCCTGGCAGCAGACACTTTACATATTTACAAATATGTAACACATATTTGTTAAGTTTAGCAGAGATCAACAAGGGTCAGATAAACTGTCATCAAATTAGAGAGGCATGTTTATCAAATAAGACAATAGAGAAGTAAAAATGGCCAGAGTTAGTATAAAGATCAGTGGATGCCAAAGGTTGGGGGAGGTTAGGATAATTCAGTAGACATAAAGCATTTTTTAAAATATTTTATTGATTTCCCACAGAGAGCAAGGAAGAGGAATAGAGAGTTAGAAACATAGATGAGAGAGAAACATTGATCAGCTGCCTCCTGCACACCTCCCACTGGTGATGTGCCCACAACCAAAGTACATGCCCTTGACTGGAATTGAACCTGGGATCTTTCAGTCCACAGGACAATGCTCTAACAACTGAGCCAAACCGGTTAGGGCAGACATAAAGGATTTTTAAGGTAGTGAAACTACCTTGTACTGTCATGGTAGATGCATATCTTTATACAGTGGTACCTCGAGATACGAGTGCCCTAACATACGAGATTTTTGAGATACGAGCCGTCTAGTGAGTGATTTTTGCTTTGAAATACGAGCAACAGTTGAGATAGGAGTAATTGCGTGGATCAGCCGGCTGCACACGAACCACCAGTTTACTGAGACTTGAGCGTCTCATAGTTTCCCAAGCCTCAAGGTTACGGAATGAATTAAACTCGTGTCTCGAGGTACCACTGTATATTAAAGCTTAAATGACTGTTATGACCAGGTGACCAACCAGTAGCTATGATGTCCACTGACCACAGGAATCATACACTCAATGCAGGAGTTGCCCCTCTGGTGGTCAGTTTGCTCCCACAGCCAATCTCTCACAGCCAGCCAACCTCCCACAGTCCCTCCCCTCAGCTGGCCAGGCTGATGGACCACACTCATGCACGATTTCATGCACCAGACCTCTAGTTATTATATATTTGTCCAAACTCATAGAATATATACTATTGAGAATGAACTCTAATGTAAACTATGGACTTTGGATGATAATTATATGTCAATGTAGGCTCATTTGTAATAAATGTACTCTGGTGGGGCACATTGATAATGGAAAAAGCTATGTATATGTGGGGGAGGCAATAGTATATGGAATATATCTGTATCTGCCACTCAATTTTGCTCTGAACCTAAAATTGCTCTAAAAAAGTCTATTAAAAATCTGAGTCTATTTAAGTGCTAATTATATTCAACAGAAATTTTACAAAGAGGAAATTTTAAAAGTAGGAAAATCAGTGAAGACTAAGAAGTCTTTGTAGAGTAGAAATATGAATAATGCTATAAAGAGCAGAAATTGAGCAAAGGGAGGTGCATAGATTAGGTTATTTCAAGACAGAGAAAGAGCTTGAAAAAGTATAAGATGAAGTATGAAAAATGTCAGTATAATAAAAATTTACAGCAATTAAAATATAGGATATTTTAAAATAAAAAAGATCAAAATTATCCTGTTCTTATTAAGATGGATACAATGAGGTCATTATTAAATATCTTATAAGAAAAAAAGGTTAGATTCCCTATTAAAAGATACATTGGGTCATTGATCGATTTAAGACAAGAAATGCCATATTAAGAAATGAGATCCTATCTATACTTTTGTTCTTCATCAAAGTATGCATTATAATTATGGATACTCCAACAGTAATTTGAGTAAATTATACCATCATCTTCCTTTCCCCGGATGGCTTATTAATTTCTGCCTAAAGGTCAGTATATGTCTTATCTCTGATTTGCTTATACAGATTCTTTGTCATAGAATGTCCTTGCCACTTTGCAAACTTCATAACACCCTACTTGTCATTCAAAGACATCTGTGTGTGGCCTTCTTTGGGAAACTTTTGATGATTTACCAGATTCTTTGTAGACTTGGTAGAATGGAACAGCTCTGCTTTAAGCTCCCTACAATTCTGCATTTACTATTCTCACGGCACCTGCATTTGTTATTGCATGCCACTACTTATTTTTTATTTCTCTGCTTAAGCTAAAGACCTTTAGTAATAGATCCCTCTACTATTATATTTTTTATTATTTTTTATTCTAGCTTTATTGAGATGTCATTGACAGGTAACATTGTGTAAGTTTAAGATATACAACATATTGATTTGATATACTTAACATATTGCAAAAAATTACCACCATAATGCTAACTTATCACATAACTACAATTTATTTATTGAAGATAAACTGATTATTTTATTTACCTTGTAATTGGTAATTTGTCTTCTTTGACCAACATTTCCCCATTTCTCTCAACCTAGCCCCTGCTAATCATCATCCTAGTCTCTATGTCTATGCATTTAGATTTTTAAGATTTTACATATAAATGGTATCAGGCAAGTATTTGTTTTCATATGGCCTATTTCATTTAGCAGAATGTCCTCAAGGTTCATTTATGTTGTTGCAAACAGCAGGAATATCCTTTCTCATGGTTGTCACAATTAGCAAAATATCATCCTCATGGCTAAATGATATTCCATGATAAAAGTCACATCTTCTGTAAGAGAAAAAATGGGTGTATTTTAAAGCTGCTATGTGTGTAGTCATTGGCAATACAAGCAATAGAAAAATAGTACACACACAAAATCATCTTTTCCATGTAGCTTTAACAATTCTTTGAAAAATGTTATTATGGACCTATTAATATGTTTAATATAAACAAGACACTGTTAATCTGCCCCATGAAGAGCAGGGTTGCCATAATAGCAGGAATTAACTTTTAATTTAGGAAAAGTATCAAATATTAAATTAGTTATGTTTTTGCTTCATGAATGGTGTTAGCAGGGTGCGATGTTTTTCTGGTTAAGGCTGCACTATTTCTATCATTCTGAAAGAGGAGATACTTCTTTCTTAACAAGGAATAGCATTTACAGCATTGATAGGTGCCTGGCTAGAACAAGCCAGGATAGAGGGTCTTATATAGCAGATATCAGAAGTCAGATCAGATATAAGTCACCAAAAGGACAATGAATTATGACAAAGCAGGGACAGGCTGGCAGAAAGTGACCAAAGCTAAAATGTTTATAGGAACTAAAGGAAACATGAGATCAAAAGGAAACGTCTCCTGTTCTCCAGAGGTGTTATGATAATCTTTGATCTATCTTTTCCAGATATCCACCAAAAGGCAAGCATTAAGTTTGCATTAAGTTCAATGTTTGCACTAGCTCTAGTGAGAACAGGCAATTAAAATAGTATATGTTATTTTAGAGGGAATATAATATAATCAATAATATTATAATATATAGGTATGGTGTCCAATGGGTGCTAGATTTACTGGGATAATCACTTTCTAAGGTATATAAATGTCTAATCACTATGTTGTACATCTAAAACTAATATTATAAGTACACTGTAATTAAAAAATACATTTATAAAGGAAATAGTATACTTTAGGAAAAATACATTTATAAAATAAATAATATCCATTAGGAGTTTGGGAACACAGGAATCACAACAGTTTCTAACTTAAATAAAAAAGTAAAAAAGAGAGGAATTGTAAACATATTTTACTACAGGAGAGAACTATAGGAAATTCAGATTGCATAGGGTAGGTTCCTTATCTGTTTTGAAGAGATATAGACTACCACCCACAAAGAACAAGAGGCATTAAGCCATTAAATATCCTGAGTACAGAATGGTTCTTTGGGGAGCTGTGCCATCTGCCATAGACAGGTCTTGAGCTGTGCCCTCTGCCATAGACAGGTCAGCCAAAGGCATTCTTTGGTAATGAAGAGTCTTGGAAATGAAAGCGAACCCTGAAGGAGGGGGATCCTCTCTCTGCCACAATAATGCCAGTATTGTTTTCCTTTCGCACATGAGGCTGGATGGGGTAGAGAAAGAGAGGAGAGAGAACCAAGGCAGGCCAATTAGAGTAATAGACTTTCACCGTGTCAGAAGTTTGTGTTTTCCTTGGAAGAAAATGAATGCTCACTGCATAGAGGTGTTTGCCTAGTTAACTTAGAAGGAAAACAGGCTTGGTTGTGGTTGGTGGACAAAACTAACTGGATTTTGAGACATATGCCCTATTTTACAGGATCGGAATCCAACCCTTTCCCAAGCAAAAATTAGTAGTCTCCAGGGTTTAAAAAACACACACCCTGTTACCATCTGGCTAAAGCAAAGAGAGCTAAATGTGCAAACTATAAAAAGTGCAAGAATGTCAAGATTCCTTTTCACATGGGATGAATTGATGTTTCACAAAGTAGGAAGAGGAGGCCATGAAAACAGAGAGAGGGTGAAAGCATTGCTATAAAGAGAAATGAGAAAATACAAATCTCATTCATTACAATTGCAGCAAATATGTGCTTCGAAGGACTACGCTGCTCTAACACAATTGAATGGCAGGTAGCATTTACAAAGAGAAAGCTCAACCACCAAATCTAAACTCAAAAAAGATTTAATTTTCCAAGGTGGAAGGGAGAGAGGGAGAGAGAGAGAAAGAGAAAGAGATGGTGTTTCAGGGAGTGGCAGTTGACAGTATAGCTCTTGAGGAATAAAAACAAAAAGTTCTGAAAGGAGGTAGTCAGTTCCAATGAGCTCTACAGGAACTCTGTGCATACTAGACAGTTTCTCCCTTAGGTTAAGGTTGGTTGGGGGATGGTGGGCAGGTAAGTGCCTTTTACAAGGGAAATACATGAAAACCTATTTTTCTCTGGTTAGTTACATAGCTTGGCGTGTTTGTTTCAAGAAAAAAACAAACACGCATGTCCATTTAGAGCATTCACAGTGGCTCTGCTTGGAGGAAACTGCATCAAAAGCCTGTCTTGAGGTTCTGGTTTTGCTGGAAGCCAGTTCATAATTAAAAGAGTTTTATCAAAAGGTTGATGAAACACGAGGGCTCAAGAAGGGCTGTGTCACATATGTAATTACCTGTTGGAACAGCTGAAAAGGCACTTCCTCCAAACCTGAATAAGATGATTGTTTGCTGCCACACAGCTCAGGGCATCTTAATCTACATGTTATTGCCTCCTGTTGGCCAAACACCTGAACAGCTGTAGGCTATTTCCCAATCTGACAATACTTCTGTAAACCCTACCCTTTGAAGTTTCTGTCTCCACCTTGCCTTAAGACCAATTGTGTTAAGGGTCCTGAGACAAGGAGACCTTTAGCTCCTTTAGCTGAAGCTCCTCTGACCCCCAAGGCCTTTGAAAATTATCTTTCCTCTCTGGACTTTTACTTAATCTACACACAGCCTTTCTCCAGATTGCTGAACCTTTCTTAGTGCTAGAACAAGAACCCTGGCAGGTTTCTGTGGGAACGCAGGCTTAATGAGTCAGAGGGGAAAGGCACAACATGTTAATCAGGACCTCAGGCAAAGCCGTTTGCTGCCTTTGGCCTGGTAATGCAGTATCTCCAATGTCAGCATGGAAGCAGAAACCACAGACTGTTATTGTAAGACTTAGTTTTACATAGAAGCCCTAAAGGTAAGCTTCAAACAACTACCCAATCACTAGACAAGAATCAGTAAAACAGAAGGAGAAAGATCATTGAAAGTGAAAACAATAATCTTTCTATAAGAACACAAACAATATTTTAGTAAGTTTAATAAATTATTGACTGGGGGGAAAAAAAGAAAATAATGACTATTAGGTGTGGTTTAAAATATAAGTTAATACAAAAACCTGGCCATGAAAACTACAGTTGTGGAAGAGAAGTGTTCAATAGGTAGTTAATATTTGGTAAGTTCCTTGTGGGCTTAACATTTCAGGACAGACGCCGGGCATGCTATAAATGGGATTGGAATCTTCTCAATCAGCAAAGGAATATAAATGAGAAAATAGAAAATCCAAGTGAAGGATGGAAAGAATTGGAAGACCGAGTATTACAGGATCAATATTATTTAAAAAAAAATGTATTCGTGTGAAACCGGTTTGGCTCAGTGGATAGAGCGTCAGCCTTCGGACTGAAAGGTCCCAGGTTCAATTCCGGTTAAGGGCATGTACCTTGGTTTCGGGCACATCCCCAGTAGGGGGCATGCAAGAGGCAACTGATTGATGTCTCTCTCTCATCAATGTTTCTAATCCTCTATCCCTCTCCCTTCCTCTCTGTAAAAAAATCAGTAAAATATATTTTAAAAAATGTATTTGTATTCATTTCAGAGAGGAAGGGAGAGGAAGAGGTAGAAACATCAATGATGAGAGAGAAAGGATCATTATTTAAGTCACATTACAAGAGAGTTTGACTCTACTAAAATGTAACCCCCAATCTCAGTAGTTTATACCATAACTGTATCTTCTGCTACCACTAAGTGTCCACTGTAGGCTGACCTTGGTTTGGCTACATATAATTTTCACTCTGTGACTCAGGCTGATGGAGGAGCTTCTATCTGGGTATCTCTGGTCCTATGACAAGGAAGGAATCAATCTCTGGTCCATAATGCTTTGGCTCAGAAATGACAGGTATTGCTGTCACTAAAAGTTCCCTGGGCAGATCAAGTCACTTGGCAAAAATAACATTAAAGAAACTCAAAAATGTATGTTGCAGGGGCAGGTGCCATGGTTAGGAGTATTGCAGGAAGAAGCAGTGATTATTCAAAAATTGTTACACCGGTCAAGAGAAAACACACCATATGACATGGCAAAATATATCAATAAGCATAATAAAATTAAACTGATGAAAATAATTTATTCAAAGACAGGGTTTACAGATATTGTTTAAAATAATGAACAGACTGTCAAACCTCAGAGGGAAGGCAGGGGAGACTAAGAGGGGATGTAAGAGATCAACTGAAGGACATGTATGCATGTATGTAAGCATAACCAATAGACACAGGCAGTAGGGGGGTGAGGGAATGTGCTGGGGGATGGTCAATGGGGGAAAATAGGAGACATACAGAATACTTTCAACAATAAAGAATTTAAATTAAAAAAAATTGTGAAACTATAGCTGCTCTTAAAATAGTCCTAAAATAAATGTAGGCAGAAACTCTAAAATAGGTTAAATAGAAAATATATGCCAAGAAATTACACATTAAATGGTGCTAGAGTAGATAGAAGCAACAACAGATAAAAAATAACTTGTCAATAAGTTTTAATAAACATGAAGAGTCATTAAAGAAAATATTCATCAAGAAAATATACAATTCACAAACTTTTGCATTTAAAAGAAAGATTAAAAAATATAAATAAAAACTCAAAATAATAAGAAGTCAACAAAAACTGCAAACATAGGTGATTTCAATATACTATCTCTCACAGAAGCTGAAGCTTGAAATCAAATTTGATGAGTATAATACATTTGACAAGTAAAATCAAAAGTATTTTTATATATATATAGACTCATGATAGATTAGATTGCTATATCTAACATGTATTTATAGAATCTTTTACCTAACCAATCAGATTATACATTCTTTTAAAGGATTCATTAAAATTTATATACACTGGCTTCAAACTAAATTAAAGAATAGATTCAAATAAAATTCAAATAAATTATAGCAATAAAATATAATCTCTGGCCTCAATGCAATTAAATTAGAAAATAAATACTAAAATATTATAAATCTCTTTATATACATCTACCTATAAATTAGCACAGTGGTCGGCAAACCACGGCTTGCAAACCACATGTGGCTCTTGAGCCATGGTTTGCCACTCTGTTGACTAATGAGTTTGCCGACCACTGGGATAGGGCTTAATCACAAGGAACAACAACAGCCTGTAATTTTTGGAATCGAGAGTCAAGGTCAGTGGTTGGCAAACTCAGTCAACAGAGTGGCAAACCACAGCTGTCTGTGGCTCCCCATAGCCACAGTTTGCCGACCACTGAATTACCATATAAATGAAATACATTTACAGTTGGATGCAAAGAAAATAGCCACATAGAAAAAGGAAAAGGTAAAGAAAGTGATCTTTTGGGGGGCAAAATATATGCAGAGGAAATGTACAATTTTTTTTAAAAAAAATGAGAAACCTTTAAATACATGTTAGTTTATTGAAGAGAACAATAGTTCCAACTGTTAGGGGACACAGGGGCAAGACAGCTTCATCAGTATGAGACATAATGTGGCCTCACTTACTTTGAAGAATAAATGTAGCCATACCTGGTAAGGCTAAAACTGTGCAACCCCACAGTTCACACATGTCCTCAGAACCTCTTCCCCAGTACCCAGAGAGACATCTGAATAAATATGTACTCTCATATTATCTATATATATAAAAGGCTAATATGCTAACTGTCTGACCATCTGACCAATCGCTATGATGTGCACTGATCGCCAGGGGCTGATGCTCAACACAGGAGCTGCTGTGAGGCTCACTGGCCATTTACAGAGCAATGGCACCACACACCTGGCACCCACAAAGCAACACTCAGCTCCCCCCACGTAGGACACAGGCCTTGCCACCACTCCAGAGCGACACACCATGAAATTGCAGCCAATGCTGCTAAGACTTCATGGCACAAAATGCCGTCACAGCCCAGCCCAGCCTGGAAATAGTCCCTGTGGCCACTGGATAATGACATCATGTAGCAATGTCCAGTTTCTTCTCCCTCGAGCCTAGCCTCCTTATAGTTTCTTCAGCCTAAAAACACAACTTGCTTTATAGCCAGGCGAAAATATTTTATACTTTAACTAAATGTCTGTGAAGTGTTGTCCCATGCCTCATCTCATTTGATCCTCACAGAAGTCCTGGAGTAGGTAGCTAGGAGACTAGGTGGAATCCTATTTTCTTTTCATTAGCTGGAAAATGGAGAGTTACAAAAGTTAGAAACTTGACCTGACTGAAAAGTAGTAAGAAATGGTGGACCTTGAAAATGACTTCAGGTTTTCTCATTGTACAGAATATAGTCAAACACTGCTGCAGTTAAATATTTTACCCTTTGTTCTCCCGTGTGATCTATAATAATAATCTTCTTTATGTTGATATTTACTGCTGTTTTGATGACAATTAACTGAAAGAGAAGTTGGGGTGCTTCACTGGGCTGGAACAAGTTTAGCTAAATCAGAAAGTAGGTCTAATTAAGCAAGTTTATTCTAAATCTATAAAAGGCTAAGTTGACTTGCACATGCATGATACAGATAAAGCACTCACTGGTGCCAATCCCACACGTGTGATTTGATCTGTCATTGTTGATCATGAATTTGGTTGATACTTCTATTATAGAGAAAGGGAGAATAGTGATATTAAAATATTTCTTCTAATTAATTTCCTTTCAATGTGCATGAATTCATGCACTGGGCCATGACATAAAAAAATCACAGAAAAGCAGAATGTCTACTAAATAAGGAATTCATAAATATAAAATCTTCATAAACTGTAACTAATCAGCAGTTGAAATTAATGAGCTAGAGTTGCATGATCAAATTCATAAAATGATCAATGTGCAGTTCAGGTAAGCAAGTTGTGGAGTGATAACCACTGTAGTATGAAAACATTGATAAAATGTATAAAACAGGCAAGCAATATTGTTAATTGTACATAATCACCCATGGATTAAAACACAACAAATTAAGAATAGCAGTTACATGTTTCAGGACTAGGCTGAGGAATGTGTTTAGGGAATTGTACTCAGAGATTTCTAACTATTCATAAAATCTTATTTCTTAATAAACTGAAATAAAATAAAATACTTGAAATATATAAATATGTATGCATGTGTGTGTGTGTGTGTGTGTGTGTGTGTGTGTGTATAAACATATTAAGATGTATTCACCTGGATGGATGGAGGGTACCTAGTTGTTTTTCATCTATTGTCTCCTGGATTTCCTGTAGGGGTGAAATATTTCATGAATAAGTAAAGAGAAATGAATAAAGCACTGGAGAGAAAGCTAAAGTAGGAGGCCAGGGCCCAGTCGCCCCTTACATGGTTTTGATACAAAAAAAAATGTGGGTGTTGTTTGAGTCTGAGTTCCTGTCTCTTGGAAATCAAAGTATGAAGTCATGGACGAAAATAGTTAGTGGAACCAAAGTTTATTGGGAGAAGCCAATCCTGGAAAAGGTGTAGCTGCCATTCTAAGATCAGGGCAGTGTCCGGAGCTTCCTTTCCATGTCACAGTTGGCGGTAGTTTAGTATCCAAGCTAATTCAAGTCTAAGTGGACAGGTGGGCACAGGAATGTGCTCTCCTGCAGCAACAATGAATGTCAGGATCCCATTGTGCACAGGGAGAAGAGGGAGAGAAAGGAAGTGAGAGAAGGTGTGCTCCTTTTAATTAGGGGGTGCGTAGTCTTGCTAGCTCCTAATTGGTCTTCTCAAAGAATTCTGCCTTAGCAATATCCTTTGGATTGGTTTATAGGCCTTACTGCCTTGTGATTGGTTATCTGCATGCTGCCTGACTTAGCAATATCCATATATTTTAAAGTTCATGTCTCTCTCCTGAATGCCTTTCCTTCCCTGCCCAGTTGGGGTGCCTTAGTAATTCCACCTAGTTGGGTTTCAGGTTCTAATTTCTTTCCTATGGTCTCACACCTGTCTACCTAGCTTCCTTCTGTTTCCTCAGTTTGATCAAATTTTCACAATTCTCTTCTCTTCACCCTGTCATGCCTGAACTAAAGAGTCCTCTTTTCTCCTCACAGGGGACCCTGAGCATTAGCTCTCCCCCACGTTTTAGCAAACGCTACAATGCAGAACAACCCCCTTATAGCTTATGCTAAGATCTGGTTGACTGTAGCAAGAGATATTTCCTATTGTACCATCTGTCTGCTCACCCCCAGATTTGCCCAATTTCACTTAAAAATTCCTGCTAGCCATATTTTCCCCTCCCAATAAAAGCCTTGTTTTTTTGCTCTTTGATTTTAAGATGCTTGCAGATCCTGAGATTTGAGAGTTCTCTCTATTGCACTAATTTTTTTTTTTAAATAAAGTGTCTACTTATCTAAGTCTGGATTTGTATTTACTTGACATTTTAAAGGGAATGGAGAAATTAGATACGATCACAAGGTCTGGTACATGTAGTTGTGCCTGATTTTAGTGCAGTTACTACTTCAATTAGAATTAGGATTCGATTTGTGGAAGAAAAATTCAATCATTTCTTTAAATTCTCTGAGATGAATGGATTACAAACATAAAATTTTTTACTTTTCCTCCAAGATAACATGACCATATATTCTGGGACACTTTATACTATCAAAGTTCATGCCTAATGTGGATTAAGAGCTGTAATTATTTTTAGCAATCCCTCAATATTACTTTAAAAGGGGGCCCAGTTTAGATGACAAATGATTTGTCAACTTAAAGACATTTAGATGTGTAGATCTGAGTAGTTCTACAACCTACAGAATAAATTTAAATCTGAAAGTCCCCACACACAATAGGAAAAAAGCAATATAAAAAAATCATAGATACAGAGACTATATAGATAAAGATAATCAAAAGATACAAACTTCTAGTTCAGATTGACATATTTCAGTTGGAATGGTGGACATAAAGAGATTAACCAAGGAATTTATATGCATACTAGAGGCCCAGTGTATGAAATTCATGCACAGGGAAGGGGGTCCCCTCAGCCCAGCCTGCACCCTCTCCAATTTGAGACCCCCGGGAATATTCAACTTCCAATTTAGCCTGATTCCTAGGGCCTAAACTAGGAGTTGGACATCCTCTCACAATCCTGGACTATTGGCTATTAACTGCCTTCCTTCCTGATCTTTTCCAACTGCCCCCTCCCACTGGCCAGGTCGCCCGTAACTGCCCCCTGCCAGCCTGGTCACCCTTTATTGCCCCCCTGCCAGTCTAGTCACCCCTCACTGCCCCTCTGTGACAGCCTGGTTGCCCCCAGCTGCCACCGCTATGGGCCTGATCGCCCCATGCATCCTGCTGCTTGGTCATTTGGTCACCCCTCACTGACCCCCTTGTGGGCCTGGTCACCCTACATAGCCTGTTTGGTCTTCCATTTGGTTGTAATGGTGGCTTAGGCTTTTATATATAGAGATATGCATAGCCCATGGGCAGACAATAGTGCTGAGAAGGCTTAGGGAGGAGACTGGATTGGAGTTGATGGGGTCCATGGGGGAGAGGGAAGAGGGACATCTGTAATACTTTCAACAATAAAGATAAATATAAAAACTAAATAAGTTATGGTGACTATAGTTAATACAAGTACTACTATATTACATAATGGAAAGTGGCTAAGAATGTAAGATGACTCATAATGAACTACTTTTATTCTCTGTGTCACATCAGGTATGAGTTTTCAGTTTTTAACTTTCCACTGGCCTTTTCCACTGTGAAAGCTTATATATAACTAGAGGCCATGTGCACAATATATGTGTACTGGGAGAGGGGTCCCTCACCCTCTCTCAGTCTGGGACCCCTTGTGGGATATCTGACTGCCAACTTAGAATGGGATCAGACCTAAGCTGGTGGTCAGACATCCTCTTGCAGTCTGTGGCTCTCACAGTCTGTAACCCCTTGCTCCTTACTGCCCGCCTGCAGCAGAGGCAGGAGAGGCTCCCACCACTGCTGCTGTGTTTGCCAGCTGAGCCCAGCTTCTGGCTGAGCGGCTCTCCCCCTATGGGAGCACACTGACCACCAGGGGGCAGTTCCTGCTTTGACCATGCACCACCTGGCGGTCAGTGCATGCTATAGCAAGTGGTCATTCACCATTTGGTTGATTTGCATATTTCACTTTTATTATATAGGATGTGCTCTTTAGCAGCTCCAAAGACAGGTGCTCTCATCAGAATGAGAATAGGTAGTAGCAGGTGCTTTGTCATTCAAGGTGGTAATCTTGCTACAAATCACTAGTAAGTGGTCAAAACCTGCTTGTTATTAATAGCATATGCAAATATACATAACAAATATCTAAAGTCTTAAAGATTATTTTAAAAATTATAATATTTAGTTCTCTCTCTCTTTTTTAAAGTTTTGTTTAATTTCTGCATCCCTCCAAACTCCCTCTACTACTCCCTCTCAACAGACAACAGTGTGGTGATTTCAGGGGAAGGTGTAGAAAAGGACATAGAGGGGGTTAATGGTAAAAACAAAATAAAATAAAGACACTATTGATTTTCTGTTGCTGATAGAAAAGCTTTTAATCTAAAGTGCCAGGTATACAATGAACTCTCCAAAGTCAAGCTACCTTATTGTGATTAGTATATAGAAGTTTTCTTATGCATTTTAACCAAGGGTGCATAATAAAAATGTTGGGGAGTATGCTGAATTGAGACATTTTCAAAATTTTTAGCATAACTATTGTTTACTTATTGATGTTTACTGATTTTCTTTCATCTAAACTCTACACCCTATTTCTGTATGTATGATTATATTTTAAAGTATTTGGTCTGGTAAATAAGTTTAACATTGATATTTTATCACCAATGGAACAAATTCAAATATTCTTATTTTTACCTTCTAAAAAACTAATTAATATTACAAATACAACTACTATTTTACTTTACGTTGCAAGGATACATATTTAAAAATTAAAGGGAAAACAACAAAAGTGGAGATTTTAGTTGGTAATTTAAGCCTACGAGATTATAAAAAGCATTATATTGTTTGTAAAGTAGACTTGAAATTTACCATATTCTAGTTTCCTAATTTGTGCCTACAAAAGTGTGAAAAAAAAAACTTTCTTTGATCACTATGATTAAACAAGTGGTACATAAGCCCACTTCCTTTGTATAGTGTTTATTTTTCTTTTCAAAAAGGAGGAATTCAGCTTCTATTGCTATGAAAAGCCTGTGGTTATTGTACATGATAATACTAACAGCACTCCAAATCCTTTGTCATTAAGGAGCTGGCAACACGGCTTCTCTTTGGGGCTCAGCACATGGCAGAAACTCTTTAATCGGATGTGGAGAAAACATATGTTTGGTGACTTGGCTTTATTTTTTTGAGATGTGTTTTCACATATAATTTCTGTAATGGAAACACTAATAGGACAAATATATATTTGTTAAATAAATCACTGCAATAAAAGAAAAATTCAGAGTTGCTCCATTGAAAAGATGTCGATATATATTTTATTAAATTATGTACATGTATGTATATACACACACTAGCGAAATAATTCAGAATAAGTCATAAAAACAGCACATGCTTTGCTATAGGAAAAGGGGTCCTAAATGATCCATTTTGCCTGTCTGCATTGATTAAGTTACCTCACACAACAGCAAAAATAAATGGAAGTTGTGAGTTTAGTGTTTCATGTCTCTCAAAAAGTAATTTACCGGACTCTCTTTACTGCATTTAGCCATTTTGCTTCCTATTAGAATACTGAAGGACAAGCAGTAAATTTACAGTTAAAAAAGGATCAATTATTCACATATATATCTCTGTTATGCATATTAACTTTAATGGTATGGGTCTAAATTTGAGACAAAAGAGAATTTGCACTTGCCATTCTTAAAGGGAACTTTTTTTTAAAAAAAATTGGAAAGTACTAAATTAGTCCATACTTCATAAACTTATATTCCACAACCAAGAGAAACAAGAATGTATCCTTGAGCCTTTGTGTAGTTAAACATCCTTTTTGCAACTGAGAGGGTTCCCTGTACTGACTGATAAATGCACATGCTATTTCCCAGGGCTGCCATTGGACAGGTTCATCAACAGTGCAGTCGCTGATGAAGACAAATGTGATAAAGGCAATGTAGAACTCCCTTGATATCTCTTATTTTCTTTTCATCAGAACCCACCACATGTGGTGATATATTGGTTTAGAAGGCAATGTGTTACACACAATACATATGCACACACATACAAACACACTCCCACACACATGCACAGGCACACAAATATCTGTCAACATTATTCTTTTTATTCCAAACTACATTTGTAGCAATAAAACCAGTGACATTAAGCCTGGAACATATTAATAGCACTGACAATTATATAACGATAAATTAAGTTTATAGCCATGAAAATAGCTTTTTATTAAACCTGGTGAACATCATTACGAATATATGTTCGAAAGGATACATAAATCCAGTCAAGGGTGTTAGGATGGGAAGGGGACGGAGAAAGGGAAGCTGACTGAAATTACTTTGACCTAAAAAGAGTACATGATAATACCTTAGGTGGATTTGGTTGTCTATAATGAGCAACGTGAAGCCAGTAATGAATTATCCATGGATTCTGACAATGCGTGAATAATGTAAAATATTGCTGTTACTAAAACTACTAACTGTGCTAGGGGTAGGGGAGGCTGGGGGAAGGTCAATGGGGAAAAAAAAGGAGATATATGTATTACTATTTGTAATACTTTAAACAATAAAATAAAATTTAAAAAAATGCAATCATTACTTAGTGCTAATAAATAAATAAGTAAATAAATAAATAAGTAAATAAATAAATAAATAAAGTAAAAGAGGTAGACCAGAGACCACGGCAGTGACTCATTGGAGAAGATAGTTTACAGCAACATCATTGTCTAGGGGAGCATGGTGACATAGGGCATACACACTCTGGACTGATTGTGAGGGTAACGGTTTTGAGGACAATCTCTCCTGCTGATAATTTCTTTAAATGTCCATAAGTCTAGAGAAGTTCTTATGAATAAAGAGAAATTTAACTTGGTAGAGAATGTGGGAAAGATGTCTAAGAACCCATTTAATAACATTAAAGGCACATTAAGTAGAGTATAAAATAACTTCTTTTAGAGTATCATCTATAATCATAAAAGCATAATATGCTCATTAGACCAGACGTCCTTCTGGATGACCTTCCGGATGAAGTCGGGACTGAAACGGAAGCCTGGGTCCTGGGTGTCTGCAGTGGTCCCAGGTGCCAGAGGGAAAGTGGTGCTGGCAGCCAGGGGAAGCAAGGCCTACTCTTGCACAAATTTCATGCATCGAGCCTCCCGTATAAAAATAAAATGTGTTACATGATTAGGTCAGGAGTTCCTCCAGAAAGCAATTCCAAACAAGCAAAAGGGACTCATAATGGGGGATGTTTTAGTGCCTGAGAAATTTGTGCAGAAAGTGTTTTTCCTCCAGGGTTCTTTTGGAAACAGAGCTGATCCAAGTCCTTAATTTCATCTCTCAGAGCTTCAGTTTTCTGGTTTGTAAAAATTGAACCTGATCTTTACTGGAGCTTACAATTCTTTCTAGCTCCAACGTTAGGTGATGGTGATATACTTTGTCATTTTCTCTGGGTTGCGAGGCCTTTCAATCTCCAAATAAATGAAGAGTTGTTGCCTGATCAATGCAGTTTCCTCACCCATAAAGTAGAAAGTTCATTATCTATCAATCAGGATTGCTATGGGGACTGAATGGAATATGAATTATTTAAAATGTTTAATAGGAGCTATCATATTGTAAACTAGAGTAAATCATATTCTCTGTTATGTATTTGTTCTTATTTCTACAAAGGATATAAATAATAAAAAAGGTATCTATAAAAATAAAAGGGCAATATGTTAATTAGACTGGACGTCTTCCAGATGTCATTCCAGGTATCCTTCCTGACGAAGTCAGGCCTGAAGGGAAGCCAGCCTGGGTCCGGGGTGCCAGAGGGAAGCTGGTGCCAGCAGCGGGGGGAAGGAAGGCCTGCTCTTGCATAAATTTTTATTCATCGAGCCTCTAGCAAACAATAAAAGGCCTATAACAGAGCCTTCATAAGAATTAAAATGAGTAAACATATATAAAGTGTATAAAACAGTTCTCTGCACATAGTTAACTCTACATGAGGATGTTTCCTTAGAAAGCTAGCACTAACTTCTTAGTGGTACTATTGTTACTGCTGTCCTATCTAATAAAAGAGTAATATGCGAATTGACCATTGCTCCAACACACAAGATGGCTGCCCCATGTGGTCAAAGATAGCTGCCCCCATGTGGACACAAGATGGTTACCACAAGATGGTCAGCAGGGGACCAGACCTGCAAGAGCGGGAAATTGTGGGCGATCAGGTCAGCATGGGAGGGCAGTTGGGTGGGACCAGGCCTTCAGGGGAGGGCATTTGGGGGCGGGGGAATCAGACCAGTAGGAGAGAGCAGTTAAAGGCAATGAGGCTGGCAGGAAAGGAAAGTTAGGGGTGACTGGGTTGGCAGGGGAGGGCAGTTGGGGGCAATCAGGCTGGCAGGGGAGCAGTTAGGCATCAATAAAGCTGGCAGGGGAGTGGTTAGGGGTGATCAGGGTGGCAGGCTGAATTGGTTAGGGGTAATCAGGAAGGCAGGCAGGTGAGCACTTGGGAGTTCTGGATTATGAGAGGGATGTCCAACTGCCGGTTTACACCCAATCCTACCAGAACCAGGAGTAAACGGGCAGTTGAACATCCTTTGAGGGGTCCCAGATTGGAGAGGGTGCAGGCTGGGGTGAGGAACCCACCCCCATGCACAAATTTCATACACTGGGTTTCCAGTTTTTAATAATTATTAATTATCATTTTTAATTGAAAGCCTTTTCCTCAGCTTCAACCCATAGTTTGTACCTAAATGATAAAATATGTTATAGAGCTCTGCTTATTATATCATAGAAACTAGATGTGTGTGTGTGTTGTGGTGTATGTGTGTGTATATATACAGATATTTTCTGGATCCAATTTATTTCTTCATATCAGTTTCCATATTTCACCCTATCTTTGCCTTCACAAAACTCTGATCCAAGGCTGATGGCCCATTGTTAAACTTAGATATTAGGTTCAATTATGTAAAATTTCTGATACATCACCATTGCTGTCCCATTAAAAATAGTGATTTCATAATTTAACTTAATACATGGTCCCTTGAGCGAACTTTGAGAATTAAATTGCAAACTCAATTAAATATTAGTTGTTGATTGACTGACAAAAAGAAAACTTCCTGGCAGCTAATTTGTAATATATACTTTGGTTATATTAGAACTCAGATGTCCTTGGCATTATTACATTTAATGATTCATGATTTTAAAGGCAGATTCTGCCTATTCATTTAGCAATCTTTACATGAATAGTTCCAAATTACTGAATGCAGGGGCTTCAGAATTTAATAATTCTGTCTCCTTGTGTTATTAGATTCTATATATTCAATATTCTTGTTTTCACTCAGACAACAAAATATCCCACATATCAAAAAGCAAAAGGAATGGGACAACTATCTAGTGCAATACCAAACAGTTGCTTATATGACAAGCTTCGATGAAGAAAACCTCATAATGCATAGACTCATACCCCTGTGCTGTTTATTAAGCATTTGTAATCTTTCAGCTATAAGTCCTTCCTTCTATACTCAGCTCTGTGGTACTGGGACTAAGGTGCTGCCAACTATGTTTTCTTCTAATAGACTGGCTTCTTCTTAACTTTTGTCAAAGGGACACTAGACAAGGGTGGGGACTTGTTTGTGATTGCAGTTTATTTCATGTACTGTATTATACATTTTCTGTTTATGAGCCTATTTCCTATGGATGGATCATTCCATTATATAATTTAGACATTGCCTCTTAAATTTTGATCATCCACCTGAATCTCTAATAGGCAATTCTGCTACTTGTGGAATCCATAGTCTTTGAAGCATTACCTAGACTTAGCTATGGTTAATTCTTTATCTCGCTCAAGTCCATCATCTCATTTTCCTTCCCTTAAATATGTCTAACATAATCTTCATTGGCCTTTCCTTTCAAAAAATGCAGAAGGATAAATTAACATCTCATAACTTCTCCTAAGTTTAAGAAACACTTAGACCCTAACTCTCTTTATTGAATCATGTAGAAAGAAGCAAAAATGGTTTAGGTTTTTTTTGTTTTTTTTTAGTAGAGTGAAAGCTTTCTATTCCAAAAACTATGGATAGCATTAACATGTCACTCTTTCTCATCTTCTTAGCAGTAAAAGATTTATGTCTCAATAAATTGCACTAATATGTACCTAGAGTTCTTAATTGACCTGACCCTACATCTTGACATCTCCCAGATTATATTTGACTTTTAATCATTAAGCTTGACTACACAAAATGACAGAGCCTTCAAGAGGATTCTTATACTCTCTTAAGCATCTTGTATGACTCAACATCTAATTTTTTGAAGACTGGGCCTTCTTGAGCAGGATGTAAAATATACCGATGACCTGAGCTCCTTACAGCAGAGCTTTCACTCTATTCTCATGTTTTCTCTTCCTTTTCTTCCTGTTCAGCTTCTTTCCTTCACAGGACTCTGCTTTGTTCTGTTTATGGCCCACCTGCGTTCCTTGTTCCTTGTACAAAGCTGGTTTCTAAAGCATATGCCCGCCCCCGCTGCCCACCCCAGGTAAATTTGATTATCTTCACTTCTTTATTTTTTTTCATTTTTTATTTAATTTATGAGTGACACTGGGTAACAAAATTATACAGGTTTCAGGTATACAATTCTACGAGACCTCATCAATACACTGTGTCATGTGCTCACCACCCAAGACAAGTCCCTGCCCATCACCACTTATCCCCTCTCTACCCTCCTCTACCTCCTTCTACCTCCTCCCACCCCTACTCCCCAACCCCCCAGCAATCACCCCACTATTGTCTGTATATCCTTAGTTCTTTGTTTATTTACTTTTTTATTTTAATGGCCAGAAACTTCCATCATAGTTTACTTTTTCTCTTTATAATTTAAGAAATGTAAGATTTTTTATTTTGTATTAAGTTTCAACCTGCCTGAATGAGTGGGAATAATTATCTTTATCAACAATGTGATTTACATAATATAGACAAGTAGATTGCTCTCACTCTTGGGATGTTTCCAAAGACTTCCCTCCCAAAAATCTTCTTCCTCCTTTAAGCTAGATTCTTTTTTGACTGTGGTATTATTCCCTGGATGCATTAGCTATAACTAGAGTCAGCCCAGGGCTTTGAGGAAAAGTGTACATTAATGTGCTTTTTTTAAAAAATTAAATCTTTATTATTCAGATTATTACCTTTGTTTCTCTTTGTTCTCCTCCATAGCTCCCCTCCACCTGGTTCCCACCCTTCCTCCATCCTGTTGACCTCATCCATAGGTGTATAAGTTTTGTCCAGTCTCTCCCTGTACACCCCTTACCCCTCTACCCCTGAGAATTATCAGTCCACTCCCTTTCTGTGCTCCTGATTCTATTATATTCACCAGTTTATTCTGTTGACCAAATTTTTAATTCACTTAATTTTTCAGCTCCTTATTTTTACATATCCTTTTCCCTCATATATGAGTCTTATTTTCTGTTTACTGAGATATATTTTTAGTAAACAAATCAATTATGAAAAAAAAAATCACACAAAGAATTTAAGATTAATTTCTTACTCTTGTCTGACTTTTTCCTAATTATTACTTGATGAAATAGTAATGATTAACAGTGAAAAGTTGTTATTACTTATATGGGGAATTTCTTTAGTTGGAATCTGTTGTGGTATAAAAAGTGAAGTCATGTATGGGACCACATCTACTGCTTGACTAAAATAAATTTCTCAGAGTAATATGGGTAACCTATTGATTTTATCAATACAGATAGGAATTAGAGCATTCTATGGAAATTAGATGCTAAATATTAGAAACAAGATATAATTCAAACATGTTTCCAAAAATGTATGCACTTCCATATGATCAAGTTTCATTTTTGAACAAGTGGTTTTGATTTAGGGAGGGTATGCCATTTGCACAAAACAAACTTCTGTTCAAGAGTGATGTACTATATTGAATTTTACTGACTCATAAGTGCTGCCTTTTTACTAGATACAATAAATCACTGAAATGTATTTAAATGGGTATCATTGCCTGATATCAATGTTTGGATGAAAAAAGTATTCAAGGAATACTTGAATTTTTTTGTTCATGTTCTCTCTTTTATTGTTAGATTAAATTTTCTTCATTTTTGTGATGTTGCCAAAATTTGACATTTTTCTATCTATGCTTTTTCCCACATTTTTTCATACATATCTACTATTTAGATTTCATATATTCTGTCTTGATAATGTATTTGTCTTACTGAGAAGCAATATTTTAGCATCGCTAGATCAGACCCCATGAGACACTTGTTGTGTCTATTATGTTCACTGCTGTATCCCTGGAGCTTAGAATAGTTCCTGAAACAAAATAAGATTTTAATGTGTTTTTGACAAGCAAGATCTAGTTTTTCCAATTTTAAGTCACTTTAATATTATTTTCCTACACATCTCTCTAAAGATGTAGCTATGATCTTAAAGGAAGAGCAGACCACTCTGAGTCCCATTAGTTTCACGTACTAACTCCACTCATTAGAGTTATACTTTGAGCTGTTCAGTATCTGTCACAATATCCAAAAAGTGGGTATAATTATAGACACTGCAGTTCTCTTAATACCTGGTAACCAAAGATTTTCCACTTTCCAACTTCTAGGATCAGAATGGAATTATACCTCTACCTTGCCCCCTTGTGATTCCATAAGGACTTAATAGTTCTGAGCAATGGATTTTGAAAGAAATGAATATAATTTCAGAACGGAGCATAGAATTCTCTGGGTCAAATTTTGCATGGTCCCTAGTTACAATCAAGATGGTGACTGCTAAAGCTGCCTGGTTGGTATTGCTGAGGATGAGCGTCAACCTATGAACCAGGAGGTCATAGTTCGATTCCAGGTCAGGGCATATGCCTGGGTTGCCAGCTCCATCCCCAATGTGGCTCTCTCTCATCATTGATAGAAGTTTCTATTTCTCTCCCTCTCTGAAATTAATAAAAATATAGTTTTTTTAAAAAAAGAAAGAGGAGAAGCTAACAGGCTCAATAGACATGAGTGAGAAGTAACCCTTTTCTGCCTTAAGTAACTGAGTTTTAGAGATTATTACTGCAGCATAGTTTAACATATCCTAGCTGATATGGCTAATGTATTAAGATGCTCTATAATTTCTAATAGAGTGTTTGAGACTTCCATGCACTATGCAAAATGCCCGTTTTTATCACCTGTGTTTTTGTAATGGCCATGTAAAATATTACCCAAAACCTACTTTTTCCTTTACCCATTTATTACTTCCTATTTGATTACATACCTTTCAAGAGATACAAATTTGTTAAAAACTAAGACTCCTTTAAAACTGTTTCAGATTTCCTCCACCTTGAATTATGTTTGTCATACATGGGATGACACCTTCTATTATTGGAATGAGAGCTAGATCTCCGCCATGAGAGTAATACACAGCCTCTTCTAGATAATTGCCGATTTGTTAATCAATGCTCACATGGAACTGTGTAGGCAATCTAAATTTAATTGAGTACCTGCAGAGAAACACTGGTGAACTAGCTACTTATTTGAAAAGATGACCAAAGGAGTTCTTATGAGACATGTTAGCAAAACCATTTTTTGGACTACAGGATTAGTTTAGAATTTGGATTAACAAGATTTTCTCCAGGAAATCTTAACATTGTTATATACACTGAGTAGCCATATTATTATGATCTCTGAATGCATAAGAATCTGTCCACTCAGTGTATATCCTATATAATAAAAAGCTAATATGCAAATTGTCCTCTTAACCAGGTGTTAAACCAACTGTGCATGTCCCTCCCCTGGCCCGGCTGGCTGGAGACCACCCATGCACGAATTCATGCATTGGGCCTCTAATATACATATTAAAAGCACAGTATGCTAATTAGACCAGACAGCCAAACGACCTTCTGGATATTATTCTGGACAAAGCTGCAGTGGCAGGGGCTGAGGCAGAGGCAGTTAGGGGAAATCAGGCAGGCAGTCAGAGTGCTTAGGGGTTATCAGGCAGGCAAGCACTTAGGAGCCTGCAGTCCTGGATTGTGAGGATGCAGGCCTGGTGAGGGACTGCCCTCCCTTGCCCTCATGCACAAATTTTGTGTACTGGGCCTATATATATATAATATATATATATATAATATATATATGTACACACACACACACACACACACACACACACACACACACACAGTGGTGCCTCGAGATACGAGTTTAATTCATTCCATAACCTTGAGGCGTGGGAAACTATGAGACATTCTAGTCATAGAGTCGGCCGATCCGCGCGATTACTCCTATCTCAAATGTTGCTCGTATTTCAAAGCAAAAATCACTCGCTCAACAGCTCGTATCTCAAAAATATCGTATGTTAGGGCACTCGTATCTCGAGGTACCACTGTATAGCCACTCAGTATATATAGAGAGAGTGACCAGATTATTATGCATTCAGAGATCAAAATAATGTGAGTGTGTGTGTGTGTGTGTGTGTGTGTGTGTGTGTGTGTGTGTGTGATATATACTGTACCTTAAATTCCTCAGTGCAGGACACATGGTGCCTGATAACCATTGAATCTGGCTTTGGAGACCATCCTTCTCTTCCTTTTCAAATTTTATGACCATTTTTTTGCAGAGTAATCTTTGATCTTTGTAAACCACAATGCGGTTCTGACAGATCCACTTCAAACAGGCTTTTGAGGCTCTTCATATTTTTCCCATCAACAAACTAGACAAAAGAAGATAGTCATTGTCCCACTTCTCACTAAGAAAGCATATGTGCCAGATTTGTGAAGTGCATCTGTAATGAGAAGAAGCTGGGAAGCTGGGGAGAGCGACTTTGAGTCACACCAACCACTTCAGTGGTCAATATTTCCTTAACATGTTCCATGTGCTTATATTTTTAATCTCTTTAACACTGTGATCATACATATTTGGAACGGACAAAAAAAATCTGTCTTCGATGATTTGTGTCTTCTTACACTACCTAGTAGTAAGACTGCCAGATAAAATACAAAACTCCCCGTTAAATTTAAGTTTAAGACAGATAGTGACCATAATTTTTATCAGCAGTACGTTTAATGAGATATTTGGGACACATTTGTAATAGAAAGCACTTGTTTATTTGAAATTAAAATTTAACTGGATTTTCCGTATTTTTACTTGCTAAACCCAACAGCCCTATATTATAGGAGGCACTCAAACTAACCAAACTCTTCTCACCATTAATAGAAGTTCTAGAGCTGGAATTAGAGCCAGAGTTTTCTAATTACCTGCCCAGAGGTCTTTTGTTTACATCAGAGCTGTCTGCCATGACCAATGCACAAATTTAGTGCTCCACCTCTGGGGGAAAACTGCCTGTTCAGCTATTGCATCTGCCAATGAGCTGCTGAAATTTGAATAATTTATTTATCTTTTTGGTTCTTGGGTTTTCTCATCAATATAGATCCAAATGACCTTATGAAGATGCACAAAGCGAAGTACTTAAATTGGCACTTATTATTTTACAGAAACAGAAACTATAAGCAAGTACTATTTTCTCTTTTGTGTTCCAACTCTCTCGGAGAGTCTGAGAAAATCTAAAGATCCCTACAAAGGAAATCGTGCATTCAAAAATTTTCTTAATAACTTGAATAATGCAGAAGGTCGTGGACTCTTTGAAGCCCAAGTTCCATGAAGATAGAATGAATGTGATATCGTTTTTATGTACATTTTAGAACCCTTTATAGTCAAGAGATATGAGGTCGCCTCTTAAACCCAATAGATCTGCACTTTTACCAAAATAGTGCGATCATTTGTTAACCTTGGGATCCCTGATAATTTTTTCTCATAAAGGGCTTCGACACTAAACTTGAACTGAGTTGATAGCCTAATGCTGACTGATGTGTTTCAAATTCACTTACCAACACTTTTCAAGTGGGGCACACATTTAATTTTCTTGGCACTGTATTCAATGATCTGGAGCCTTGAACTTGAATAATAATTTTTTTTTAGGGACACTTCATTGTGGGCTCTCCACAGCAGAATACAAGAAAAGGATTCAAAATAAACAAACAAGCAAAAACCCAAACTCTTCAGAAAGTGCTCTTAGGGTTTAATTGCATAACATTACCAGTATGGCTATATCACGAATGATCCAAGTATGCTTGTCTTATCAAAGAATGACATTTATTCTCTAAATTAAAAACAATCCATATCATTTTATTCATCTTTCCATACCACCACTGCCACCCGGGATGAAAGAAAAGGAGGGATGTCAGAGGAAACATAAATTGTACATTTATTTGCAAACCGATGCCTGTCTACTTGAATGTCACATTAAACTGCACAAATTAAAATGTCTTTGTCCTTAAGATGATCAAAGTAATTAATTAAAGGCCAGATCCATTCTACAGGGGTTGTCAGTTCTAGCAGTATTCTATATGAGGGAGGGTATCCTACATGGACATTTTACTTAAAAAAAAAAGTTTCTTCAGTTTTCAATAAAAGAGCAAAGGACCACATCTGGCTTATTCAGGCACAGTGTTCACTTGAATCCTAAGAGAGGGCTTTCATCCTCATACACTATTCTGCGATAACATTGTTGAGCACATCGAGGTTAAGCAGTTTTTCCCAGGTCACGAACTGGCAAGTGGCAGAGCAGAATTGGAACATAGGCAGCTGAACTCTGTGGTGTAGCACTTGTTGTTGCCACTTTTGCTGCTAGAAGTGACATTTACTGTGTACCCCTTCTACCAGCCCCTTCTTCTTCTCCCCTAGACCCCAACCATGACAAGCAATGCTCTATTCTCTGTTTCTATGAGTTCTATTTTTTAAAAAAATTCCATACATCAATGAGACTATTCGTATTTGTGCAGTATTTGTATTGCTCTGTCTGGCTTATTTCACTTAGAAAGCCTTCCAGGTTCATCACTGTTGTCACAAATGGCAGGGTTTCCTTCTTTACTAAGGCTGGATTATATATCCGATATAATAAAAGGGTAATATGCAAATTTGACCCTAATGGTGGAACAATAGGGAACAATTGGTCACCATGATGTGCACTAACCACCAGAGGGCACATGCTCAATGCAGTGGTGCTAAGAATGTCCAACTGACAGTTTAGGCTCACTCCTGGCAGAGAGCAGGCCCAAGCCATTAGTCAGACATCCCCCAAAGACTCCCAGACTGCCAGAGGGATGTCTGACTGCCAACTTAGGCCCAATCCCCCTGGAGAGTGGGCCTAAACCTGACAAGTGGACATCCCCAAGGGGTTCTGGACTGCGAGAGAGTGCAGGCCAGGATGAGGGACACACCAAGTGCACGAATTTTTGTGCACCAGACCTCTAGTGTGTACATGTGTGTGGTGTGTGTGTGTGTGCGGTGTATATATATATTATATATAGTATTAGTACATTTCGATAATCCATTCATCCATCAATTTAGGTTGTTTCCACATCTTGGTTACTGTGAATACTGTTGCAGTGAACATTGGAGTACAGATATCTCTTAGGGATACTGATTTTGTTTCCTTTCACTATATACCAAGAAGTGGGATTGCGATATTATAAGGTAGTTTCATATTTAATTTCTTGAACCATCCATACTCTTTCCTTTGGGGTTATATAAGTTTATATTCCCACTGACAATGTACACGGGTTCCCTTTCTCACATCCTGGCCTGCATCTGTTTTCTTTTGTCCTTTAGATAATAGTCATCCTCAGAGGTCTGAGATGAGATCCTGCTGTGCTTTTGTTGCATTTCCCTTGAGGATTAGCAAGGTTGACCTTTTTATTTATTTATTTTTTTCGTATACCTGTTGGCCACTTGTCTTTCATTGGAAAAATGTTTGTTGAAGATATCTGCACCTATTTCATCAGGAATATTGGCCTGTAATTAATTACTTTTCTTGCAGTTTCCTTGTCTGACTGTGATATCCTTCCAGGGAGATAGTGGTTTTATTTTGGAGAAAGTCAGAAGGTTGGGGAAGCATGCACCGGTTCCCCGAGCTCCAGGGAGTAGAGCAGTCAGCACTGAGATTCATGCTAATTAGAAGCTGACACCAAAACCGGTTTGGCTCAGTGGATACAGTGTAGGTCTGCAGACTGAAAGGTCCCAGGTTCGATTCCGGCTGGGGACATGTACCTTGCTTGTGGGGACATCTCCACAGTGGGGTGTGCAGGAGGCGGTTGATCGATGTCTCTCATCGATGTTTCTGACTCTCTGTCCCTCTCACTTCCTTTCTGTAAAAAATCAATAAAATATATTAAAAAAGAGAAAAGAAAAAAAGAAGCTGGCCAGCTGCATCTTATAATGTATGCAGTGGAACTCCTTCCAGGGAACCACTGGGGGGGGGATTTTTGCCTGACCCCTCCGTGCTGACCCTGGGAGAAGCCACAGCACACCCTTGTGCACATGTGAAGAGCACACACTTTGTTTTCTGCAGTCCCATGGAACCCACTTATGCAAGATTCACTGGTTTTCAGAGCTAGGTGTTCTGTGGACCCAATACTTGAATGGGAACCTTAAATGTTGGAGTGCTCTATGTACTGTGCAAACCCTCTTCTCATCAGTAAGCAACTGGGAATTTGAGGTTCACTGCTGATTGTGTAACCCTGTGCTAAGTCAGGGTGATGGCAAGAGTGCATGTCAGTCATTCGCCCACAGATGTGGATATTCTCTATTGTCTGATATGTAGGAGTCCCTCAGCTAGTGTCTGGATTTCTGTCAGAGAGAATTGTCCCATGTGTAAAGTTGTACATGCATTGGTATGGGAAGGAGAAATGAAGAAGCCCCCAGGATCACCAATTTGGTAAAGATAAACAAATGAACAAACAGAAAATGGAACAAAACTTTGTCATCTGCTTCTGAAGATGACTTCAATCCATCTTCACAGCAATATGGTGTAGTGGGTCCCCTTGTATCCATTTCAAGAATGAGAAATCTGCCGAGACCAGTTTGGCTCCGTGGATAGAGCGACAGTCTGTGGACTGAAAGGTCTCAGGTTCAATTATGGTCGGGGGCATGTACCTTGCTTGTGGGCACAACTCCAGTAGAGGGCATGCGGAAGGTGGCTGAACGATGTCTCTCATCGATGTTTCTGACTTTCTATCCTTCTCCCTTCCTCTCTGTATGAAAAAAGAATGAGAAATCTGAGATTCAGAAAAACTAAAGTAGCTTGCAAAAATGAAGGTTAACAAGGGTTGAACCCAAGATTTGATAAACCACATTCCAACAATTTGAAAATGCACTTTTTTTTTGTTTACATTACTGACATCATAGTTCATTTTATGATCATTTTTAGGTCAGATAATCAGGGGGACATACTTCTTGTCATTGCTTTCCATTGATTAAACTTGCTCATAGTCATCCCTTCAACGGAGTTATGTGCATTGTTAAAGCTACAGATGTTGAGTGTAATTGCCATCTAAAATATCTTTAAAGACACTGCATTATGTCATAGTTCAACACTAAAACAAAAAGTTATGATTTAGGCATTTTTTCCTTTCAATGTAGGACATAAAATAATTTTGTATTTTACAATATAGACATTTTAATTTGACAGAATTAGACAGGTAGATGTGTATTCAAACCTTCGAAGAATAATAATTTTATTCTAGGAATTATTCCTAACAAGTTGATTTTATATAGTGTTGTATAAATGCTATAGAAGTATATATGTAATTAAATTATTTATAAAAAATATGCATAACTCAACAAAAAATACTACATAAATTGTTTGGAATTATAGAGCATAAACATCCTTGATGGATAGATAAAATACTTTCTAGATCAAGAAAGTTTTATCCTTAGCAATTTGGTGACCTTTTAAATATATTGAAACTGGATCAACCAGTAAGTGAATTTTGGCAATATGCAAAGATGAGGCTATAATACACTTCAACTATTTCTTTGCATAAGCACAATAAATCTATGAAAAAAAGTTTTGTACTGAGAAGAATGTGTTCTTCCTTCTTGTCATAGACCAGGGAATCCAGACACATATCAAGTTTTTTTTTTTTAAACAACTTGACCTCAAATATTAGATATATGGTATTATTTTAGACAAATTCTTAGCAACAAAAAATATTCACATCAACCATACAAAAGAGATCTTAGATGTAGTAAGTAGTTGAAAATCATATGTTGTTTCCCTCTGGCCTCTCTACCTAGAAATTCCATTTATAATCTCTCTTATTTTCACATTGCTCTAATGATATCTGTCCTCTACTGATAATTAATCCAGATAATGACATTTCTGAATATGATGCCACATCTCTGGACTCTGAAGTGTGTCCAACAAGCTATTAAAATCCCATTAAAGCTTTATTTACCAGGTTCAAATTAAAAATAAACATTGGTTGTACATAAGAGAGAATAATGATCACATTGACCTTGGGATATTCATTCCTCAAAAGTGAAGGACTAAAGTCATGGTGAGCTAAGGTTGGAACATTTAGTGAAGGAAATCTAACTAGCAGTCCTGGTAAAAACAAAACAAAACACTGGAATATATGTAATTTATTTATCATTAGCCAGTACTAATTTATGAGACAATTAAATGAAACACACTATCAACATTTTTTTTTTAGTTTTCTGTTTATTTATATGTGAGTTTTTGAAGACAAAATGGATATAAATGACTTAATACAAACTCTATTATATACAAAAGTGACCTTTATATACTTTTAGCCTCCAACCTTGGGATCCTGGTGGGAAGTATTAGCTTAAATTTAGATTGAATCTAGAGCATACAGATGCCATCTGGTGAACTATGAAATAAGATCCCAGTGATTTCCACTTTGCAAAAATGGAAGCTATTTCATAATATGATATCGGTTTTGTCTGAAACTGGAATTCTATCTTCATCTTAGGGCATTTGGAAGTAAATTCACTATAGTGAGCTATTGAGTATTTGTTTGCCGAAGGTCTGACTCATCTCTCTGAGAGCTTAGGCCTAAGGGAAGAAATAGCTAACTGTCCTGACTTAATGTAAATACCAAATCTTGGTACTTCAGAGCATAGCTCACTGGCTACTATCATCTGACATATAGAGATCAGACAGATATTATAACATAGAGCTGTATACCTGAAACCTATATGATCCTATTAGCTAATGTTACCCAAATAAACTCCATAATATAAAACATGTTCTTTTCTATTCTTGAAGGTGCACAACCAGGTCTTTGAGAAGAAATGATTTCAAAAAAGCACATTGGGTGCTGTTTGATTAAGCCAAACATACTTTGTGACCCAAGCTTAAAACTTTTGAGATTCATGAGATCTTATCTACACTAATAAAAGGGTAATATGCAAATTGGTCAGGACACCCTCACAGGAACAACTGAACAGCAAAGCAGGCTGAGTGGGACAATAAGACCGGGAGGGGGGTTAGTGAGGATGACCAAAGGACTGAACAGCGGGCTGCGTGGGTGACCATGCCATCAGGGGGGTTAATGAGGGATGACCGAACAACTGGACAAAAGGCTGCATGGGACAACCAGGCCAGTAGGGGGGTTAGTGAGGGATGACCAAATGACTGAAGAGCAGGCGGCTTGGAGTGACCAGGCCAGCAGAGGGGGACAGTGAGGGAGGGCAGAGAGGGGTGACCAGGCTGGTGAGGGGGTGGGGTGGAGTTAGGGGCAACCAGACCGGCAGGGAGGACAGTAAGGGGAAATCAGGCAGGCAAGCAGGTGAGCAGTTAGAAGCCAGCAGTCCCAGATTGTGAGAAGGATGTCCAACTTCTGAAAGTTGTACATCTCCTGAAGGGTCCCAGATTGGAGAGGGTACAGGCTGGGCTGAGGGGACCCCTCCTGTGCACAAATTTTATGCATTGGGCCTCTAGTTACAATATAAAAGTAAAAAAAAATATATATGGACTCTTCCTAGATCTGCCATGAAGTATCATACAACTTTGAGTGCTCAGTGGGTCCATGGAAAGCTGAAGAACATGTTACACAATTAGCTAATAAATAGAGCAATAAATGAACCTGCTAGAACAATACAAGGTGGCATCTACCCCCCTCAAGTGATACCATCCAAATGTTTTTGGAGTGTTTTATTATTTTTACCCCAAACTTCACCTCTCTTTTGGTGTAGCTGGAGCAAATGGCATTAATTTGGTCTTTGTTTTTTATCCTTTGATTAGGGAGGAGAGGTAATGGCCTTGGTTAGGGAAAATAAGGTCTTGAGATTCACAAGCTGACTGCACATTGCCCAAAGTGTTTGGACTTGTTTAACTTTCTTATCTCAGTTTCCCCATTCTACTCGCTTAGGAATTTTTCTAGCTTCTTACTACCCTACCACACAAGCATGATAAAAGCTGAGTTTTGTGTAATGGATCAAGTTGTCAATTTAACCAGACTACATGTAGATGCAAATGCTTTAACAAAAATGTCAGGCTCACTATTCTGAAATTTTTTGACTATAATAATACTAGACAAGCCACACATACAGAATGACCTCAGATTATATATGTGATACATATAAAATATGCAATAAATTAGAGGTGATCCCCCTAAAACATCTTATATAATAAAAAAAAGCCTAGTATGCCAATTCATTGAATGGCAGAATGACCAGTCGCTATGATGTGCACTGCCAAATGCAGAAGCTGCCCTCTAGTGGTCATTGCACTCCCACAGGGGAGTGCCACTCTCCCAGAAGCTGGGCTCACAGCTGATGAGTGCAGCAGTGGCATTAAAGAGTGAGGGGTCCTAAATTGTAAGTGGGATGTCCAACTGCTGGCTTAGGCCCTCTCCCCTTCTTCCCCCATCAGCCCTGGTTGCCTGCTAGACCGAGCGACCCCACTGTGCATGAATTTGTGCACTGGGCCTCTAGTAAATCTATAACTTTGGACGATATTTATTCTGTGGAACTCCTAAAATATAAAGTTTGAATAGAAAATGTATATGTTATTTACTTTTTTATTTTATTTGTTGAAAAGAAATACACTCAGGTGATACTTTATAAAAACTATTTCATGGAAAATTTTAAGTTGAATTATTAGATTAAGTCCATAAATAAAAAATTATGATTTAAAAGGAATTTTTAAAGCCAAGTTATAAATAACTATAACATAGCTTGAAATATAAATTATTATCAAACATTACTTAGTAGGCTAACATTAGGCATTTGAAAGTTAAGAAACTTGAATAGTAAAATATGAAGCATTTTTATTTATTGGACATTAAAGGTGAAAAAAATAGCTTTTTATTTCAATATGTTTATAATCCCTTTTAGTTTAGATATCTCAGTGATTTATTTTCCTTATTCATCTATCATTCAAAAACTTCCCTTTTACTGAATGGAGACAATAGACAGGTGCAAAATTTTTAAAACATTCTTATAAAATTATCCACATATAATTTATTTATATTCTCAGAATCTGTTGGTCAATAGAAAATGCCAGCCGAGACCGGTTTGGCTCAGTGGATAGAGCGTCGGTCTGTGGACTGAAAGGTCCCAGGTTTGATTCTGGTCGAGGGCATGTATCTTGGTTGCAGGCGAATCCCCAATAGGGGATGTGCAGGAGGCAGCTGATCGATGTTCCTCTCTCATCGATGTTTCTAGCTCTCTGTCCCTTTTCCTTCCTCTCTGTAAAAAATCAATAAAATATATTGAAAAAAAGAAGAAGAAAGAAAATGACAGAGAAAATTCCTTAACTCCTCAGGGATTCTAGTTGTGAAATTAAATTACACAAAAATGAGATAAAGTAATAAGAATACCAAAATCATATTTAAGAAGGTTAACTTTCAAAATACCCCAAATATTTGTCCCAACTAAAATCTTCAGATTGGTGAAAATGATTTGATTTGACAATGTATAATAATAAAAATGTAATATGCTAATTAGGCCAGATGTCCTTCTGCATGACCTTCAGGATGAAGCCAGGGCTGGGAGGAAAGCTGGTGCTGGCAGCTCAGGGAAGGAAGGCCTACCCGTGCACAAATTTCATGCATCAGGCCTCTAGTCTCCTTATAAGATACCTCAAAGTCATGTCACCTGCTCTTAAACTATATGAGATGTATATCTCTGCTATCAAGAATTCAGATAAATGGCTTATTTATTTATTTGCTTGTTTATTTTGTATTATGCATTTTTAAAGATAGTTAACATTTGAACTCACTGTATCTTTAATATTCCTGTTCAAATTTTGACTTTTGTTCTTTGATCTCAGTTGAGATGAAATAGAATCTTTTCTGGCACGAACTCTTTTCCCTGTGTGGCCGTTATAATAATACTCTGTTGTTCCTCTCAAAATCCCTGAGCTTGGTAAGGCTCAGGGAATTCATAGTTTAAAGAAAATAAGTGTATTGTAATGTCAAAGTCCTCCTCAATTTCATCAGATGCAGTAGGCTGAGCCGCCAGCGGGAGTAGGTGAAGAGAGGGCTTTGGCCTTAGGATCTTCTCTGTTCCCATAGGTTTTAGAAAATAATATACAAAGTGAAAATAGGAGAATCCAGGTCAGGATGATGCTCTCAATAATAATCAAGTCCGTTGAAGGAATTTATAAAATGTGAGATGCAAGAGAAATACTTCAATAGAGCTTTGCTGCAAAATTCTCATCTTTGCTGGGCTTTAGGGGATAGAGAGAATATAAAATTGTTTTTAAAAATGAGTGAAAAGTCATCACTTAGCAACAGGAAATAAAGAAAATTATTTGGAATATTATTTATACATTTTATGATAAAGAAAAAATATAAATTGAATTCAGACCTCAAGGCTGAGCTGACACCTATAACTAAAGAAATCAAATGCTTTTTTAATTACCTTTGCTTTTTCAAACCTAAGTTAGTAATGTGGTATATGTATATAGAAAACACAATGTTCAGAGGTGTTTCAGAATCAATAAAAAATGTTTATTTTTATCTTTACAAATATCCTTCGCATTTGTGAAGATTTTAAATGATTGCAATTTTGCAGATGGGAAAACAGTATTAAATTTTATGTGGAATACCACACAGGAAAAAAGGTCACAGAATTTTCTTTCATGTGTTGTGAAAACAAACAAACAAACCAACAAACAAAAAAAAAACAACTGGATTTCTAAACAGTAGATAACCACAACTAAAAATAACCAGGTTTAATTTTTTTTAATATATTTTATTGATTTTTTACAGAGAGGAAGAGAGAGAGATAGAAAGTAAGAAACATCGATGAGAGAGAGACATCCATCAGCCGCCTCCTGCACGCCCCATAGTGGAGATGTGCCCGCAAGCAAGGTACATGCCCCCGACCGGAATTGAACCCGGGACCTTTCAGTCAGCAAGCCGACGCTCTATCCACTGAGCCAAACCGGTCTTGGCCAGGTTTAATTTTTGATCACATGATATATATATGTTGAACAAATTAGCTTGTTATTACCACCTAGAAACCCAAGGCAAGATCCTTCAAGAAGTATGATAAGGTGTATACAAGAGCAGAGAAGAAGTAGGCCAGAGCAGAGTATGGGCTTGAAGCTCATCTCTTTCATTCATTCAGTTTTTAACTTTGAACAAATGTCATCAAATATTTGTGACTTGATTCTGGCCTATAAAATTATTCCCAGAGAGGACATTTATCAACTTTACATTAAAAGTTTTATTTGAAGCTCATTTTAAATTGCAGCAAAGCTATTGGACAACATTACAAGTTTGCCATACATAGTTCTGGGTTTTAGATACAGCCAAGAATTCTGTATTGGATTACATTAGGAGACATGCTGGACTATACACACTTTAGGTTTTACCTTGGCAATGTTTGTATTGCTGTGTTTGGAAGAACTGGTATAAAAGGTTAACTGCTCACTTACCACATTCTGCTGATCTTTTCCGAGGTACAAATCAAAGTGAAAAATTGACTGGTATGCAATTTGCAAAAGGAAGAAGAGGAATGCAGGGTATCAGCAATACTATCTCATGAATTGGTCAACATTTTTGGAAATCCCTTGAAAAGTTGTGACAGATCTAGAATTCAAATAAAGATTTTCTGAATTTCAGGCCCAGACTCATCTTTGGTAAAATATTTGGTATAACGTATTGCATATTATTCAAAAATAAATCTTTTCAAGGTCCTGAGAGACTGTCTTGTTCAATTTGTTTCATGATCCAAATTAGTAGGTGTACCATCTTGGCCCAAGGTCCTTTGGCATGATTTTGACACCCAGTGCAAGTTCACTTACCAAAGTGTTTTTTCCATGGGACTCTACGAAGAATTTTTGTTATTTATTTATTTATCTATTTTTGCTTTCACTTATTATGAGATTGAAATGATATTGTGTATATACATTAATTGTCTAGGACATGTCCGATGGAGGCAGTATATTGAAAAATAACCTGCATAAAGGTAAACCTGCACAGTTTAATTCTATATTGTTCAAGTGTCAACTACACTATGGGATAGCCAATGTTTGCATTATTTTCTATTTTTTTTAAATGATACAGAAAAGAATACAGAATCAACATATCACTAACATTAGGAAAAACTTTTTTTTTGGAGTGTGTGTGTGTGTGTGTGTGTGTGTGTGTGTATGGGGAAGGGTGGGAAGAAGTAGGGAAATCCCAGACAGAGTACATGTGCTCCAGAGCCATCCTCAGCCTGCAGAGAACAGGATGGGGTCAGCCGTAACTGGACAGAAATTGTCATGGAAGCACTTCGGTAGAGAGATGCCCTGTGTCTAAAACACTCTTCTCATTCATTCAAAAAGGAAGACACTGCAGAGCTGGTACTGTGTGACAATGGCACCTCCAGGCCCAAGAAGGGACTGATGTAGAAAGGAAGTCTCCAAAGCCCAGTTTACCTGCCTGTTCTCTGAGTTAACATCCATCTGCTAAGCCCGCTCTGCACTTAGTTCCAGAAAACACAAAACAAACTGGCATCTATGGCAGCGATTCTCAGCCCCTGTGCTGCAAAAATCTTTAAAACAGGCAATGCCTGACTAGTCAATCAGGGGCACTGACCTCTTTTCCCTTAGATCAGAGATTGTCAACACTTTCCTCCTCTTGGCACACAAAAACTAATTACCAAAATTCTGCAGCACACCAAAAATATATATATTTTTTGCCAATCTGACCAAAAAAAAAAAAAGATATAGTTTTCATTCATTTACTCTGGCCAGATATTGTTGTGTTGGTCGTTGTCATTTTTGAATTTGACATAGAATGTAAAGGATAAAAGGTCAGTGCCCCTGACTAAATAGGTATTAAAGCAGGTTTTTAAAATTCTTGCAGCACACTGGTTGAAATGGCTGCCTTCAATTGTCCTTCCTTCCTTCCTTCCTTCCTTC
>JAAGEH010000076.1:5356673-5445886 GCA_011751065.1 Lasiurus cinereus | reverse complement strand
ATATCATGGGATCAAAAATCAAACTTGGTTATTTTTAGTTGCAGTTATCTACTGTTTAGGAATCCAGTTTTTTTTTCCAGAACACACGAAAGAAAATTCTGTGACCCTTTTTCTCCATGGTATTCCACATAAAATTTAATACAAATGTTTTCAGGAAAGGAGATAAGCTTTCTTAGATTCATCTATTTTTCCAAATACTTATTGATCTTTATTAAAAATAAATTAGACATTATCCTAAGAATTTGGTCTAATTTATGAACACTTGTTGAGAATAGATTGTAGCAGAGAATGTTTACCCTTCCCAATCAGGTTGACCTTCCATTTTTATTTTGAAACTAGAAGCTCAATGCACAAAATTTGTGCTCTTGATGAGGGGGAGGGGACTTAGCCCTTGCCTGCACCTCTTGCAGTTTGAGATACTTCAGGGGATGTCCAACTGCCAGCTTAGACCCATTCCCCATGGGGCCTTGGGGACTAGGCATAATCCAGCAGTTGGGCATCTCCCAAGGGGTTCTTAGAGCTGCCATGGAAGTAGGAGAGGCTCCTGCCACCACCACTGCACTCACCAGTCACCAGCCAAGCTTCTAATTGAGTGGCACTCTCTCTGTGGGAGTTCACTGACCACTAGGGAGCAGCTCCTGCATTGAGAGTCTGCCCACTGGTGGTCAGTGTGCATCATAGTGACCATCATTCTGCTGTTTGGTCTATTTGCATATTAGCATTTTATTGTATAGGACTAGAGGCCCAATGCACGGAAATTCATTCTGTGACAGCTTGCCTCAGCCCTTGCAGCGCAGCTTCATCCAGAACATCATCTAGAAGGACATCTGAAAGGTCGTTTGGCTGTCCTGTCTAATTAGTATATTATGCTTTTATTATTATAGACTAGAGACCCAATGCATGAAAATTCGTGCAAGAGTAGGTCTTCCTTCCCCCAGTTGCCAGCACTGGCTTCCCTCTGGCACCCGGGACCTGGGCTGCTTCTCTCCTCCAGCCAATCACAGGCACCCAGGACCCATGATGCTTCCCTTGGGCTGCCCACAGTCACCTGGGACCCAGGCTGCCTTCCCTCAGGCCTTGGCCTTATCAGAAAGGACATATGGAATAATATCTGGTCTAATTACTCTTTTACTATTATAGATTCCCTCTGGGATGCGTATTGGTAAACATGGCTCATTTTCAGGTATTCTTTCTATGTTCAGATCATGTACAATATATATATTTTTAAAATATATATTTATTGATTTCAGAGAAGAAGGGAAAGGGAGTGAGATAGAAACATCAATGATGAGAGAGAATCATTGATTGGCTGCCTCCTGCACGCCCTCTACTGAGGGGTCAAGCCTACAACCTGGGAATGTGTCCTGATCAAGAATCAGCAGTTCACAGGCTGATGTTCAATCACTGAGCCATGCCAGTTGGGAAAGTCATGTGCAATATTAATGAAAAACAACACACCTTACTCTTCTTTATGGTGGGTGACTTCTCCTTAATACTGCAGATATCTGGTATTTCCCCACAGTATACCTGGCTGTGGATTGTAGCTGTTAATACACACACTGGATGGTTTGAATTCATTCATTGAAGGTCCTGAATGCAAGAAATTTAGTATTTCTCTCTTTTCCCTTTCTCAGGTGAGAGACAGAAAATAAATGTGGACTGTGTTTGCTTTAAAAATTCAAACTTTCTCACAAGTGAGCTTTCACAAGGCCTAAAAGGGGGACTATGTTGTGGGGAACATGGAAATTCTTTTTTTTTTTTTTGCTCTCAAATAACCTATATCTCCTGTAGGCCATCTGATGATATAGGAGTTATTTTCTTTAGCTGCTTACTTCATTGTCTTCCCACTAAAGTTTAGAATTCCAGTGGGAAACATGATTATATTTCCACATACTATGAAGAAGGCTCATTTTAAATTGCAGTGAAGCTATTGGACAACGTTACAAGTTTGCCATACATAGTTCTGGGTTTTGGATACAGCCAAGAATTCTGTATTGGATTACACTAGGAGACATGCTGAACTATACACACGTTAGGTTTTACCTTGGCAATGTTTGTATTGCTGTGTTTGGAAGAATTGGTATAAAAGGTTAACTGCTCACTTACCACATTCTGCTGATCTTTTCAGAGGTACAAATCAAAGTGAAAAATTGACTGGTATGCAATTTGCAAAAGGAGGAAGAGGAATGCAGGGTATCAGCAATACTATCTCATAAACAGAAAGGAAATTAGTTGGATTCCTTGAATTATTTTTAATATCTTTCCTCTAGATTAAAGTTGGAATTGTCAATTGAAGCCTTAGCATAGCTGATAAAAATGAGGGAGACAATAATTGGAGAAAGAAAAGAATCTGATGACCTCTGTTATTATGTCCACACAAATCAAAACTAATCCATAGCAATTTGCTGTTTAGTTGTTTCCTCAGTGATCATTAAACTTCAGATATTACATGCACAAAACTTACTTTCAGATGTGACAAGTATTTAAAATACAGGACGAGAGTCTACATTCAAAATTAAATCCAAAACCCGGTATGCTCTTATTTCACAGTTGTGAACTTTTATTTTTTAGGATCATATGCAAATAGGCTTCTCCACATGACCCCACGTAATGGACTAAAATTCACAAGTTTTTAATGCCAAAATTTAGTTTTATGTGTTAAAGCTATTTTACTACATTAAAAAGCAAACATTTTCTTTACTTTTCTCTGAATAACAGTGATATAACTTTTTATTATCATAAATATAGTTAACATATTTTTAAATTCTTTATGAGAATTTTATAATTGCAGGAGTGTATAAAGTTTCCTGTGACAATTTTATTGAACTTTAATTAAGGTAGTTACAGAGGTGGGGATCTCAGGTTTTACTTTTCAATAAGACCTCCAATGTTGATATAAATATCCTGAGCTTCAGAGAAATTAAATAACTTTCATAATTTCACACAACTTCAAGGATCACAGCCAGGATCAAATCAATCATATTCATAAAATCTAAATAAAACTGCTGTTCACATTTTAATGTGCATCCTTGTGTGTGTGTGTGTGTGTGTGTTCTAAATTGCTATAAGAATATGTAAATGTATTTCTTGCATTTTACTCTTTATAAGATACTTCATACTTCTGTAAATAAATATCCTTTTTTAAAAATATATTTTATTGATTTTTTACAGAGAGGAAGGGAGAGAGACAGAAAGTCAGAAACATCGGTGAGAGAGAGACATCTATCAGCCGCCTCCTGCACGCCCCATAGTAGAGATGTGCCTGCAAGCAAGGTACATGCCCCCGACCGGAATCGAAACTGGGACCTTCTAGTCTGCAGGCCAATGCTCTATCCACTGAGCCAAACCAGTCTCTGCAAATATTCTTAATAAAGCTCATTTTAGAAGCAGATGGAAATACTCCTCTTTGAGCCATCCTTTATTCACCTGCATCTCTATGATTGGTTATTTCTGCATTTTATTTTATTTTATTGCTTATAAATAATACAGTAGTAAGCAGCTCTATACTTTAAGTGTGCTTTGGTTCTCATAGTTAAAGCAGATGACTGGATCAACTGGTTAGAATATAACAATATGCTTTAAATGTTTATTATGAAATGGATGATTATGGAAAACACTGAGCTGCCCTCTTGCACCTGGTGCAAAATACATGCAATGATGAGCATAACTGAACTGGGAAGAAAGCAAGAGAAATCCCAGAGCTAAATTGACTACAGGTCATGAGACAGGTTGACCACTGAGAACTTATGTTAGTCGCTGTCCTGAATGCCAGTCCCTGGTGGCCAACAGGAGAGATTTCATGGATTGTACACACAGAAAGGGAGAAAGCTGAGGCCCCTTACAAGGTAGGACATTGAGAAAAGCATTTCTCTCTCTCTCTCTCTCTCTCTCTCTCTCTCTCTCTCTCTCTCTCTCTCTCTCTCCCGCCCTCTCTCTCTCTTCCTCTCTCTCTCTTAAAGATCAGGTCACAGATTAAGATCTGTATGCCTCATCTAGCCAAAGACTGTACCAAATTTCCATGACTCTGTGTTATATCAGAGAGAGAGAGAGAGTGTGTTGTTGTTGAGAATTTCTAAATATCAGCTGATCCTCGTAGGGGTTTTGAAAGCAGGATTCACACTACTTGTGTGGCCCAAACACTTAAGCTGATATTTAAAATTGGTTTAGAATTGCCTCTGTCCCCAAGGAACCCAGCAGAGTCAAAGCTTACGAGCTTTTTTTTTTTTTTTTTTTTGCAGGAAGTACCTTATAACTAGGCTTAAAGAAATACCTAAAGAAAAATTTTCATAGACTAGGAGCTTAAAAAGAAATAATATCACACCACAGAAAACAAGCCACGATAGAGATGTATTAGTAATGAATAATTATGTCTTGCCAAGTCTAATATATTGGAATGACCAAATGCAGACTATAAAATAAGTATGTTTAGTGTGTTTATAAAAGGAAAATCAAAATATAATTAAGGAACAAAATACTGTACAACATGGTCAGGCAGACTAGGAAAAAGATTTACCTTTAAGAGTGGCTCAAAAAGTAAAACTTTTTAAAGTGAAAAGTGTGGTAAATAAGATAAAAAATTCAATGGATTGGTTAAAAAATCTGAAAAAAAAAAGCCAAAGGGAGAATGATTACATTAGAAATAGTCATAATAAAATACCTCAAATGCAGGAAGACAAAAACAGGGAAATTTGAGTGCCAAAATTATCTAAGATGTAGTAACTCTAAAAAGTAAGTGCAAAACACACACATATCTGAGTACCAAAAAGATATAAATAAATACAGAGTATAATAAAACACTGAAGATTGGACTAGGCAGAATATATTTTAATTGCTCCTCTAAAAATTTGGAAATAAAACTAAGAGAGTTACAAGATGCTTTCTCTTGCTTCCCAGAACATATAAATGTAAATTTGGAAAATGTTGACAGGCATTGCCTACCTTGTAAAATAAATAAACTATTGTCTTAAACATGCTACTAATTGATCTAAACTTCAGTTCACTCAAATATAAAATTAGGGTAACAATGAACTTCATGACTCTTAAAAGCAAATTAACAAGATAGGGATATAAATTACTTGCTTATGACATTACACTTTACAAACAAATTACACTTGTGAGGCTTAGTTGACTTTCTTTATTAATCATTTTCATGTTAGAGATTATAATGTAGGAGATACAGTCAGAGGTACAGCCAGAAACAGAGGGGTGTTCCTGAATTTCTTAGCGCTATCCAGACCTTTGGTTTCTGAGGACAATGAATCCTGTCTTCTTTAATTTAATTTAATTTTTGAGTTTTTGTTACCTAGCATAGGTATGCCCCAGTTACATAGTAATATTATGATGACTATATTTTGAACTTCGCTGTGGCACATGATGTATTAGGAAGGGAAATTCAATCTACAAAAATAAAAGAGAAAGATTCAAATTGACCATACCTCTGTGATGGCCACCAGCCAATCAGGAGTGAGTATGCAAATTAACCCAATAAAGATGGTGGATTAATTTGCACATGCAGGCACCAGGTGGCTGGAGGTGGGGCAGTACCAAGTGTCCTGTGTCCCAGGGATGGGTGCCAAGCCTGCAGCCTTGCAGGACCATAGCTGGCCCCAGAAGGTGAAGGTGGCTGTGCCAAGCCAAGCCTGTAGGCTCCTAGGACCATCACTGGTCCCAGGAGGTGAGGGCAACCCATGCCAACCCAGGCCTGCAGGCTTCTATGACCATTGACACGCCCAGGAGGCGAGGGTGGCCACACCAAGCAAAGACTGAAGACTCTGGCCGGAATGAAGATGGAAGGTGGTGGCCAGAGCAAAGGCCAGGGTCCCAGGAGCCGGAGGAAAACTGGTGCCAGCAGCCAAGGGAAGGAAGGCCGATGGCATGAATCTCTGTGCAACAGGCCTCTAGTATCTAAATAAAAATACTGTGCTTCACCCAAATCCAGAATTGTTTTACAGTCTCACAGGTCCAGAGGACAGAATCAGGTTGGCAGTAACATGGGGCACCATCAAACTTTCAGTTTAGAGTCACTGACCAGGCACCTTCACTGTTTTGGCTGTGGCCCATCACCAGGCTGAATCCTCAGTTAGCTAATGGAAGCACTAAGCCACCCTCTTCCTATTCCCTTCTGCCCAGTTCCAAGTCTGACTTGCTAAAAAGCCCTTTACATTTAATATAGAGCTCAACCACTTACTTAACAAAGGATGACTAAATGAAAATTAAACAGGATTCTGAATGACATGTGTATTCATCAGTGCTGCCTAGTAAAAGAGAACACAGAAGTCAGAAAGTCCATAGTCAAGTCAGAAAAAATAAAAGCATATTTCACTGGTGATCAGAAACATTATAAGGTGTGAGGAAAACCAAACATAGTTCCCATTAAAGGTATTTTTCTTCCATTCACTGTGGCAAGTGTTGAAGTGTACCTTTATTGACACATAAAATAGCTATTGTAGACTGTTATGACATGTAATTTCTTGCTGCCTTTTTTTTCTTAATGACTTTCCTAAGACAATATGATATAAATTGCTAGTAGCATAAAACATATTTTCAGCAATAGATAAAGGCAGATTGTTGGCTGCAGATATTTCAACACCTGCTTCGGGCAGAATACACTGAATTTTGTGCTGTCTATTATGTCTCGAGTAATGCTATCTCTGTTTTTCTTTGGGCAACTAAAATACCAGTATCTTAATTTTTCAGGCATCAATATTAATTTAATAAGTCAGACACAATTGCAAAACTTGCTAATAGGGAAGACTGGTTTGGTTCAGTGGATTGAGCTTCGGCTTGTGGACTGAAAGTTCCCAGGTTCGATTCTGATTGGGGGCGTGTACCTTGCTTACGGGCACATCTCCACTGTGGGGCGTGCAGGAGGCGGCTGATCAATGTCTCTCTCATTGATGTTTCTGACTTTCTATCTTTCTCCCTTCCTCTCTGTAAAAAAAAATCAATAAAATATATTAAAAACAAAAAACCTTGCTAACAAGGTCCACAAGTCTTTAATAAAGCAGCAAAATCAGCAACTCAAAGCCTAATGAAGTTTTTGAACTTTGTTATAATATAAATCATCAACTCTTCTTAAAACCTTAGTCAATAAAAAGAGGAAGAAATTTTTTCCTCATTAGTTGATCTGCAATACATGTAAGGTCTAGGATTTCTATATGAAAATAAAATTATATTCTTAAAAAGTCGTATTTTATTCATGAAAACCATTAATAAGGAGTACCAAGTGATAGATATTAAGCTAATTTCCAGAACCATAAGGAGAAATAGTTCAACATCACAGATCTTTAAAGGAATCAGACAATGCATCCAATGAAAGAAGTGTCACAGGTAAGGTAGAGTACTCAGTAGGGTGCTGAGAACGGGTGGAGTGGGATCAGAGGACAGTTTCCAGGGCAATGTCTGAACTGATCGCCAGACTCCCTGCTGGTGTGTTAGAGAGAGCCCTAATGACAAAGACTCAGGACTGAGAGAGAATCTGGTGGTCTCTGGGACTTCAAATACTTATTCCTGATTTGATATGGATGTGAGGGAGAACAGATAGATGAGGCCTGGGGTAGAGCACACTCTGTCCCATATTAAAGAGATCAGATTTATCCTAAAGCTACACAGAAAGGCTTTGATGTGGGAAACAGATATGTCTGATTTGTGATCCACTCTGGCAATAATATCAAGTGTAGATTTGGGTTGGGTTGGAGGGTAACAGATATTATGTTAATTGGGGCAACCAATATAAGGACCCCAAGTGAAGTAGATATAAAATGCCAGTAGTGCTAGAATTTTTCTATCTAGTTAAGTCAGCTCCCCAATCATATTTAATAAATTGAATACATTGAATAATTTACAAACAATAAACTGAATTTCAAGTAGATATAGCATGGATAATGCAGATCTACAATACTAATATATATATTTGTAAAAATATATTCCTTTTAGTCCAAAGGTAGAGTATCACTTTGCCAAACCTTAGTGCTGTGAAAAAGCAAAGCTAGTATTCATTAGTCCACGACTATCTAATAGCTGTGCGATTAATTTTTTTTAAATATTTATTTTGCCTTTATTTAATTCTGATCCCAAAAGAGGTAGGGGGTCAGATAAGGCTGCTCTTATTCCTTTCATAATGATGAAGAAAAAGATATATAGAGAAATGTGACTTTCTAAGACTTCCTAGCACATCCTGGAATGAAAACCACATCTGTCTGACATCAGGAACTATGCTCTCAACCTATGAAATATGTCCCTTCTCCTAACTCAGATATTTGAAATTCTCTGCACACTGTTATAGCGAACTGCAAAGTCAAGTTGCAATCACTAAAGCAGGTAAGACTTCCATTAACCAAGTGATGAGATTCTGGTTCGTGTCAAGGTTTTAGGCAGTAGACACAGACTTGGCTGCAGGTGGCAAGGCTGCACATTTGTAGCTTAATGACCAAGGAGAGCTGATGAGCAGCCGTGGTGACAGCCACTGCTATGAGGGAAGGGGATAGGAATGAGGACAAATTGCTGTGAGGGGAGAGCAGAAGTTGGAAGCACTAATACCATCAATATTAATGCCAGTCGCAATGTGAGCTCAGTGCCAGGGAGGCTGGTGAAGGAGGCACCCGAGAGAGGCTAATAGCCACATCCGATCATCAAAGGGCAGATGTTAAATGTGATTCAGATGAAAAGTGGGAGGAAGTGCTGACGGAGGGCGCAGATGAAGAGACAGGCAGATACACATGGTGGAAATTGTCAGACATAAGTGTCATCACGGAGAAAAGCAGAACACTGCGGGGAGGGGACTCACATATTCCTCAAAATCCACCATTTTAGCTTTTAGTCCAAGTGAGGGCCAAGCAAAACAAAATATTTAGCCACTTAAACATATTCATCTTCCTTAATGATTAAATCGAAAGACAAAGCTTATGGCATTAGGATAGATGTAGTTTCTCCAAAAACACCTTATGGAGTGAAGGAAGAATAGAGTGACAAAACAGCTCGGCACTGCCTTTCTTCCTTTCTTTCTTTCTTTCTTTCTTTCTTTCTTTCTTTCTTTCTTTCTTTCTTTCTTTTGTTTGGATCCATATAGCTACAGCTCTGCTGATACAAGGTGCCTGTTCTCATCTGCTTCGAGCATTTGTGTCCTGTTGTTAAGGGATTTTCTAAAGCTAGTAGGAACTTCTCATTGGTGCAAGATGAAGTAGAAATTGCTAATCCAAGGATTTTAGGTTCACATTTCTTCTTCTAGTTGGTCTATGAATACAAAGGAATGCAAGGAGTATGCAATAGTGTGCCTGAAAGCATTAAAGTGCATCTAACTTTCATCTTCTCCTTCAACTTCAATGGTTTGAAGAGTCTTTCATAGCAGCCAGCATCACTACTTGGTAATCTAGATATATAAAAGGCTAATATGCAAAGTGTTCCCTCAGGAATTCAACCAGAAGATCCAGAGTTTGATCGCTTGCTATGACATGCGCTGACCACCAAGGGGCGGCACGGAATGAAGGAAGGCCCTAGCTGGCATCCAGAAGGCCCTGATTGGCACTGATCGCCGGCCTGGCCTAGGGACCTTACCTGTGCATACTAATTTCATGCACAGGGTCTCTAGTGTTGCTATAATAGCATGGGTCATCCTCTCAGGCAAAGAAATGTCTTTAGATGTCTGATGTGTACCTGTAGCTGCTAGTGAGTATCTACCTGAGGCAAGTCATTTTAGAAGCAAAAGCAAAATGATCATCTCAGTTATTCACAATCAAACAGCCAAAAGCTAAATTAACCTCCATATTGAAGGGAACTGTACTGAGACTGATAATAGAAAGTTAAGAACACATCTCATATTTTGATGCCCAGCATAAGAATAACTGCTTTCTTTCTACAACTGGATATGGATCATTTATTTGGGTTAAATAATAAGAGAGGAGAACTGTGAATCAGAAAAGTAAAGAACAGAGCAAATATCACATGATGGAATACAGAAGGGAAAAAAGGGGCATATAATTAAAAATAGTGAAGGTATGGGTCTTTCAAACAAAATGTTTGTAGATAAAAGAATAAAGAAATACTCATGGAAGAAAAAGATTTCAGTCGCTCTGAAACCTAGTTTTGAGCTCAGTCTGCCTTGTTAACTGTTCCCTATAAATCACACAGGATTCTTAGATTTATTTAGACCAATGTTTTCACATTAAAGTGATCTCTATCCCTACCTAGACTAGTAACTGGCATATTACAAAAAGTTAAATATTTGTTGAGTTAAAGAAAGAATGGAACCTGAAACAGGTTTCTCCATTTCCATACTTATACACTGAGTGGCCAGATTGTTATGATTTCTGAACGCATAATAATCTGGCCACTCAGTCTGTGTGTGTGTGTGTGTGTGTGTGTGTGTGTGTGTGTGTGTGTGCGCGCCCGCGCATATTAGAGATTCAGTGCATGAATTCATGCATGGGTGGGGTCCAGCCAGCCTAGCCAGGGGGAGGGGACATAGGTAGTTGGCCGGCCTGCCTGCTGGTCAAACTCATGATCAAGGGGGCAACTTGCATATTAGCCTTTTATTATATAGGATATACACTGAGTGGCCAGATTATTATGTGTTCAGAGGTCATAATAATCTGGCCACTCAGTGTATCTTTTAAGCTATCCTCCTTCATCCTATACAAATGATTCAATATTCCTCTTAAAATTCTCACAATGGTCAGAAGTAAGACATATATGTAGGCATAATACACACACACATATTTATCACACATATATAAACACACACCTACCCAATTTTCTTTCTGTTATCTATCTATCTATCTATCTATCTATCTATCTATCTATCTATAGCATCATCTAACTTTCATCTAGATATCTTCTATTTAAAACTCTGAGTTTATATCAATACGACCTAATTCAACCTAGCATTATGAGGTTTCTGTCTTCTCTTGTTTCTATATCCATTCTCCCAAAATGAGAAATTGTTCACTTATTGTCCCCAATATTTTTACAAAGTTTCTTCAAATGTTCTTGTAAGTATCTCTCATCAAGGTGGGCTGCTTTGCAGAAATTATATGGACACACATCATTGCAGGTTGCTTTTTTGACTCTGATGCCACTGAACACGCTGAACCTTCTAAATGCACCCCAGCCCTCTGATGCCACTAGTCAGAATAGCCACACTGACAGAGTACTAGGAAGCACTGGCCCAGGGGAATGGCATGTACATTCATCTATCAGACCCCTATCCTTAATATCAACCAGATGTTATAGTGTTTGAAAATGAAAATACATCGAGGCACAATTTAGATTGTATCTCAGCTTCTTGTTTTTTTTCCTCAAAACATACAAGTTAGAAAGGAAAAAAGATTAAATGACAAATCAGGTTTTTAAATATGTTATCCAATATCTACACTCAAAAAGAAGAAGGAGCCCTGATTGGTTTAGCTCAGTGGATAGAGCATCGGCCTGTGGACTGAAGGGTCCCAGGTTTGATTCCGGTCAAGGGCATGCACCTTGGTTGCGGGCACCTCCTCAGTAGGGGGCGTGCAGGAGGAAGCTGATCGATGTTTCTCTCTCATCGATGTTTCAGGCTCTCTATCCCTCTTCCCTCCTCTCTGTGAAAAATCAATAAAATATATCGTTTTTAAAAATAAAAAATAAAAAGAAGAAGAAGAAGGAGAGAAAGGAAATCAGTACTATTCCATGCAGATTTCCTAGAAATAGTTTAAAGATATATAGTTTGGATTTTACATGGTCAGCTAGATGTTTACAACAGAGAAAAAGATGCTTGTCTTATTTTTTCTTTAACTTTTCATCTTTAGACTATTTGGTTCTGTAAATAACACTATCATTTCTCTCTCCCCTAAATTATAGTAACTTCAAGATATCTCTTATTCCAAGTACCAGGCTTTGTTTGATGCACTTAGAAGAAGGCCTTTGAGCTGAGCATTTCAATGCCTTAATGGAACAAATCATCTTTGCTTATTTTCACAGTCATTTCTATTTAAGCTTTATTTTGCTCATCACCTAAAAAATTTACTCAAAAATTTCCATTTGTCAGTAGATATGCACTTCAATTTTCAAAGAGATAAAGACAAGGTTTACCTAGTTATCAATTCAGCCCTGATCTTTGAACTTTAAACATCACAAGAATATTCTAATTCTACAGAAACATTTTAAACTATCTCCAACACATTTTCTCAAATATAGACTTTTTTCTGTGCCTAAAGTTTCCTATCCCCTCCCTACTCGATTTTTTCTTCAATGAAATATATGCTTAGTTTCAAAAGCACGTATAACATAAATATCTTTTGGCTTCAAGAGAAATGAAAGGCAGCAGAGCATGGTATAGTTGTAAGGTTCTGTCTGGGCTTAAAATTATGGTAAAGCAGACTATTTTTACATCTAATATTGAACCAACTTCATAGCATTGGGTTATCTCAGGCTTTGTACATTCTTTCACAGATAAGGTGACATCTGTATGTTAGCACAAAATATGAGGCTATTCAAGATTGAGCTATTAGACACTTGGCAATGGTGGCAGAGAAAAGTGGTTGCTCAATCCCTCCCACATGTGATAATTATAAGAACCAGACTAACTTTTAAAATTCACTATTTAAAGGAACTTGGAAGTATCCCCAAAATGACAGAAGCCAGAAGAGAGTTTACTCTTGAAAAGTTACAATAGAAGGAAAGCTTAGTCTCCTATAAAATACGTACTTTAATTTCTATCCTTAAGAATAGTGTGAAAAAAATAAACTATAATGCAAAAACACAGAAAATCAAATGGAATACTAAAGAAACATCTGATTGACAGAAAATTAAAGCAGGAAAGAAAAAAACAGAGGAAAATGAAAAGAGAAAGGAAATGGAAAACTATTAGTGGAATGGCATATCAAACAATATTTCTATTTAATATAAATCCATGAAACACCTGTTAGAACTGTGTTCAAATCCTATATAATAAAGAGGTAATATGCAAATTGACCATCATATCCTCACACAATATGGCCACCCGCATGTGGTCAGAAGATATGACTGCACCCATATGGTCACAAGATGGCCACACCCATGTAATCACAACATGGCCACCACCATGTCGTCACAAGATGGCTGCCACAAGATGGCTAGCAAGTGAGGGTATTTAGGGGCAACCAAGTCAGCAGAGGAAGGCAGTTAAGAGTGACCATGCTGGCAGGAGAGGGTCGTTGGGGGTGACTGGGCCTATAAGAGAGGGAGATTAGGGATGACCAGGCAGGGTAGTGGTTAGGGAGAGATGAGGCTAGCAAGCAGAAGCAGTTAGGGGCAGTCAGGCAGGTGAGTGGTTGGGAACCAGCAGTCGCTGATTGTGAGAAGGATATCCAACTGTCAGTTTAGGTCTGATCCCACAGGGATTGAGCCTAAACCAGGAGTCAGTTATATCCCAGGGGTCCCAGATTGTGAGGGTGCAGGCTGAGCTGAGGGACATACTCCAGTATTACTAGAGGCCCGGTGCACGAGTTTTGTGCACCGGGCCTCTAGTAATACTGTAAGTGAAGTATAAGGTGCAAGATGGTGAGCCATAATTCAACAACCGTCTGGGAATGGAAACGAGAGAGAGAGTTTAACTACAAAAAGCATGAGGAAACTTTGGGGAGTGATCAAAAGATTCTGTGTTGTGATCATGGCTGTGGTTTATAGTTGGGTGTGTTTATTAAACTCATTGAATTCTACCCTTTAAATGATGCTGTTTATTATATTTGAGTTATAATTCAATACATTTGTTTTAAAAATAAATGGAACACAAGGAAAGTAAAACAGTTCAATTATTAGTAATGAGAACACTGATTATTTATTCTGGAGTCAGGCCATTGCTAGTGAAATATGTATTGTTGGGCAGAGGATATTTAAGAAAAAGAGGGGAAAGAAGCCCTAATTTATTGAGCAACTGCTGCAGGATAGGAAATTTAACAATTTACTCCATTGCCACAAGGGTGCTGTTCTAACATGGGTGCTTTTCCCATATTAAAAATGAGGAAACTGATCAGTAAAACAATCGCACAGGAAAATCCCACAGAATTGAAAATGTCTTAAGTTGCTCAGATTTGAAAGATAATACTCTCAACTACCCCTCACCCCTCTTTATTGCCTCCTGTTCACTGGAATAGTTTGTGAAAGTATTAATGAAAACAGCTTTCAATAACTTATTTAATTAGTAAGATGCCTAGAATAACACAAATGGATGATAGATTTTAACTTTAGAAAGCAAAGAGTAATCACAGGCTTGGATTGACTGATTTTAATCCAATGTTAAAACCGGTTATTGTTGCTGGGAGGCTTATGCTGGTCCGTGTTTAACAACCAGTGTGACAGAAAGAGCCAAAGAAAAGCCCTAGTTTGTAGACTCTGATGATTTCCCTGGTATGAATATTCCCAGAATGGCCAATTTAAAGCTCCAATGTAAACACTGAATTGGGAAGGAAGGCGCTCAGTCGGCGCTCCCTCGCCCATGCCAGTCAGCTCCCATGCACCACTGCTTTTAGCTTATTTAACAAAAAGGATGAATTGCGATTTTTAAAGTTTATTTACTTTCACAGCTTTTTTGTTAATAGCAAATTTCTTTGGCAGGTGTTAGAGTAAGTTTAGTTCCAAGGCACTCATTAATAGAATGAAAACTCATTAGCAGGTTTGTGTTACTCACAGGAGGAAAATTCCCTGATAACAAATAGAGTTTAGTGCATCAGCAATATAGGTGACTTCCACCTTTAAAACACATCCTTTTATGTAATGGCATGCTTATAGACAGAACTTCAGGTCTTCCTAGATTCATTTTACCTTACAGTTCATTTTCAGTACTTCAGAAAATCCTAATGGCTTTATCTTTTAACACTTACCTCACCATTCTCACCACACTCACTGCTACATTCACCTTGGGACAAACCACCTCTTGGAGAATGGCAATAGTCACCTAACCTTCTTTCTCCTTCCACCCTTGTCCTCTTATTGTCCATTCTAAATGTAGTCACCAACATGACAGGTCTTGGACCTAAATCCCATATTGATGATGCTTAACTTAAATCCTTTTGATGGTTCTGTAACCCATTCATGGTTGAAGGCAAACCCTTTGCAGTGACCTACACCAGTTCCCTACATAACAAGCACACCTGTTTCCCTCTAACTTTATCTCCTACAAGGAGCCTGGTGCACAAAACTAGTATACTTGGGGACAGGGTATGGTCCTACAGCTCAGTCTGCACCCTCTCATAGTCTGGGAACCTTTGGGGGATATTCCACTGACAGCTTAGGCCTGTTCCGCAGAAGCAGGCATAAGCTGGCAGTCCAACAACCTTAGCATTGCCATGGAGGCGGGAGAGGCTCCCACCACTGCCAGTGCACTTGCCAGCCATGAGCCTGGCTTTTGGCTGAGCTGTGCTCCCGTTGTGGGAGCACACTGAACACCATGGGGCAGCTCCTGCATTGAGTGTGTGTCATAGTGACCGGTCATTCTGTTGCTAAAGTCAATTTGCATATTAGCCTTTTATTTTGATATGACTAGTGGTCTGATGCACGGAATTCATGCACGGGTGTGTGTGTCCCTCAGCCCATCCTGCACCATCTCCAATCTGAGACCCATTGAGGAATGTCTGACTGCCCTTTTAAGCCTGATCCCTCTCACAATCCAGGACTGCTGGCTCCCAACTGCTCACCTGCTTGCCTTCCTGATTTCCCCTAACCACTTCTGCCTGCCAGCCTGATCACCCCCTAACCACTTTCCTGCCAGCCTGATTGATACCTAACTGCTCCCCTGCCAGCTGATTTTCCTTAACTGCCCTCTCCTGGAGGCCTAGTCCCCCCCAACTGCCCTCCCATGCAAGCCTGGTCCCACCCCCCAAATACTCTCTCCTGCTGGCCTGGATCCCCCCCCAATTGCCCTTCTCTGCAGGCCCAGTTGACCACAACTTTCCTCCTCTGCTGGCCTGGACACCCCCTGGCAACCCAAGCGGAGGCCCTGATATCTGGGATTTATTTATCTTCTATAATTAAGTCTTTATAGCCTTGAGTAGAGGCTAAGGATAACCAGGGTGTGCAGGAAGCTTAGCTTCCTCCATTGCAAGGGAAACCCAAGCCTTCTGCTTACTCCATGGCCACAGCCATCTTGGTTGGGTTAATTTGCATACTTGCTCCTGATTGGCTGGTGGGTGTGGCTTGTGGGTGTTGCAGAAGTATGGTAAATTTACATGTTTCTCTTTTATTAGTATAGATTACTTATCTCCATCATACACTTCCCCAGTCACTCCATCTTCTAGGGTCCTTAATACTTTCTGTGTTAGACTGTTTCCATCTCTCTTCTAAAAAATTTCCATATAAATCACACCTTCATTTCCCTCATGTCTTGGCTCAAATCACCTTCTCAGTGAAGTCTTCCCTTGAATCTCTTTAAAACTGCACACTATCTCTCTATTGCTATGCTGGCCCTGCCTCTTGCACTCACTTGCCTCCTTTCCTGTCTATTTTTTGTTCACAACACTTAACTATAAAATTTGCTCATGTATTATATTATATTAAGAAGCAATTGCCCTACTTTTTCACTGCAATGTTAGCTCAATAAGGGTGGGTTTTTTTGTCTGTGTAGAATACCTAGAACAATGTCACAGATGCTGGATATCATTTCTTAAATGAGTGAATTAAAATATTGTATTAAAATCACAATGTAGTTAAGAACATATCTGATTATAGTTCCTGTCTTGTTTCATATTAGATAATTGATTTTCTGTCTAAGAAAAAAAGTTTCCTAATGGAAAGTGTTTAATGGAAATAGTTTGTCCATGAAGAGAAAGATCGACTCATAGTTCTATCGCTGGAAATGAAACAAAAGAAGAATTATAAACATCTGAGTTATTACCATAGGACTTAGTACAAATAATTAAGACCTTCTGTATGTTTAAATATTCTCTGAGACTTTTAAATAGCTTATGCTCTATTTGTTGATTTCATCCAACTTCTAGTGTAAATATTTCATTAACAGATATTTCTTAAAAACCAATTCATGTGGCTGTGGGCTTGATACTTGGGATTTAACAGGACATGGCACATGATTTGTTCATAAGCTTGAGAAACATTAGAGAAAACATGCAAATCACATGAAAATGAATAAGACACTTAGTGTCATCCAGTAAGTGCAGCGTTTGGAACATGAATGGATAGTTCATGGTAGTTTAGAAGTTGAAAAGCCTCAGCAACAGAGTAATAAAAATTCTCTTGATGATCTGTGCCACTTGGGGAAAGCTCCACAGAGAAGGTGGATTATACTGAGCCTTTAGCCACTTCCTGTACCATGTGACACAGACAGAGGGAAATCAGCCTTGATAAAATCCTGCACTGTCATGGTTAGTCTTCTCCGAGCATTAGTGACTGACTTCATAACAAAGGATCTCATATATTGCATCTATTATTATACTTAAAAGAAATATTTTTTGTAACATCATAGAAACAAGACCATAATCACTTGAGAATGTATTTATCCCTCCTTCCAGGTGAGAAATATTTTCACTTTATTTTATATAAACAACTAGAGTCCTGGCTCAATATTTGTGCATGGATACATTTCCTAGGCCCGGCCTGGAATCAGGCCATCTTCTCTAGCTGCCCACAGCTACCCCCGCCCCCTGCCACCACTCCTAATTCCCTGTTTGCCATCAGAAAATCAGAGCCTGCTGGCTGGGGGCAGGGACCGAGAGGTCAGCCATTCCCATCCGCTCAATGGACCTGACCCCACTGCAAGTCGCCCTCTATGTGTGGGGTGACCAGCAGAATGGGGGCCTGGGCCTGGTCCCAGCTGCATCTTCTGCCACTTACCCCCTGTTCCCCATTCACCATCAGGCAGTAGGAGCCTGCCAGCCCAGGAAAGGGACTGAGAGATAATCAGTGCACCTCATAGTGGGTGGTCAAGCGATTGTTCTGGTTGTTCTACCATTAGGGTCAATTTGCATATTACCCTTTTATTATATAGGATTATATAAAATAGAGTTCAAGGAAGACTGGGCAATACAGTACATTTATGTAACTCCAGGCGCTTTCATTCACATAATATTCCATGAAAATGTCACCCCTTTCAGAATGACCTCAAACACAATGTAAACAGAGTCCTCAGGGAACAGCTGCTGAGTGGGGTCTTGATGGAAATGGATCTCTTAAGAATGAGTGACAACTCCTTGTGAATAAAGCTACGTTCTACATCTGAGTATCAGTCAGGACTCATCTAGTAGGAGATGTATATTTTGAGATTTATAGTAATATATCAGCTACACAATTGCGGGATATGGTTAGGCAAGTACATATAAAATTTCGAAGGCAGGCTAAATAAATGGAAGAGGGAGGGTGAATCAGAGTGCTATTCAGAACAATCCCTTGCTTTGAATTCAACCTGAATGGCCAACATGCAAATGCCTGTGAAACATCAATGAACACACAGCTTCAACTTCTATAAAAGCCCAGAGAGATTGTCTATCTAATCCCTAATATTATGTGTTCTGCAATAAAATTATACTCCCTCCAAAGCCATTACACTCCCTCCAATCAATATTACATTTCCCAGGAAGGACAATATTTAAAGGAGGAAGGTTTCAACTTTATTAACTAGTGAGGGCTTTCTGTTCTACTTTCATTGATCTAAACCACATGGGGGGCGGCGGGAGATGTACATCTGTTTTTTTCTTAAATTGTTGTATTAGTTAGGGTTCTCCAGAGAAACAGAACCAATAAGTATGTGAATATTTATTATAGGAATTGGCTCATACACTCATGCAGGTCTAGAAGTTCTATAATTCACTCTACAAGTTGGAGAATCAGGAGAGCTGCTGGTGTTAATTCCAATGGAATGAGAACACCGGGCTACCAGGGGAAACAATGGTATAACTTCACAGTCCAAGGTCAAAGGCCTAAGAACCTGGGGGCCACTGTATAAATGCCAGAGTCAGGAGGAATGAGAACCAGGAGTTCTTGGAGGGCAAGAAGAGATGGGCACGCCTGCTCAAGAAAAGAGAGGGAGTTCATCCTTCCTTTGCCTTTTTAGCCCCCAAAGCATTGATTGATGCCTACCCACCTTGTTGAGGGCGGACCTCCTTCCTTAGTCAGTCTCTAATCAGATGCTAATCTCTTGCTGAAACACCATCACAGACACCCCCAGAAATAATGTTTTACCGTCTCTCTGGGCATCCCTTAGCCCCATCAAATGGACACATAACATTAGCCATCGCAATTGTCAGTCCCTGTCCCGTGTTTCCAGCAGTTTATGTATAATTGGTCTATAGCAGGAGCACGGTTGTTTGACCTTTTCATAATAACAACCGCAGATCAGAGCAGGAAAGGTCAGCGTGGCACTGAAGCATCACATCGGGGGAACCGGGGGGCGGGGGGGAGAGGGGTTTCTTTTGGAAATCGGCTTTTACTTCCATTTATACCTGTGGTGTAAATGTGTACGATTTTTGCCTTAGGTTTTCTGGATTCTTATGTTAAAACAATAAACCCCACGCAACAATGTTTTTAAGTAGTGTTTGTTACAAGGCAAGTGATATTTGTATATAAGACAGCTCAGGGAAGGAAGTATGAAACTCCTTGCTGGGGAAATGAGGTGCAGTTAATGACTAGCTATTAATTAACGGTCCCAGGGACCTACCAGGTTGCAGCAGCCAAGGGTTAGCCTTTCTGGGAATAACTAGTTTCAAGCTCTAATTGCTATTATAATTTGTTCCCACCAGTTCAAAAGGGACCGTTGGTTACTACAGTAACAGAAATAATAGCTACCTATTCAATTGGCTAAATTCTATAATAATTTCAGGGAGGTAAATTTTACATGCTATTTTGTTAAAGATCTAGTTACTCATTTTCCAAAATGAAATATCCAAGACTAGAAGAGATGTTGTCTCTACATTTGTTGAGAAACAGGTTAAGTTATTACTAAAAAATGCTACAAAATGCAAATTCCTCCCCATGTGTAAGGGATGATGATGATGATGATGATGATGATGATGATGTGAATACAGAAAAGTGTTTTTGCAGAGTAGCAAGGAAACTTTCAAATGGAACCAGTCAGTCTGGTATTACCCTCAAAATTAACATGCAGGTTTATTTTGCTGATGGCCAGCAAAATATTAGCCTTTTAATAATTTAAATATTTAAGCTGAAAAGACCAGAGACTCACATTGAGCAATTTCATCACACAATAGAACTACAACTGTGTATATTGAGTGGTCTGAGGTGTACACTTTCCCAAATGGAAGTTGAAAAGAAATGAACAAAATGGAAATCAAAGTAACAGGCTGCATTTGTTTCATTCTGCAAAAAAACATGCTCTGAGTTAAAAGTTGCTCTTAATTTATCCAAATTTGCTTTGGTTTAAATGTACTTCTACTACTGACAACATCAAGACGCTAGTTATGTATAATCATGACACTAATAGGTCCAAGAGGTGTCTGTGGTAGAGAATTTTTCTATTTACCTAAAACCTCTTTATTAGTGTGTATGTGTGTGTGTGCATTGTGTGTACATATGTGTGTGTGTGTAAGATTGTTTCTGTTTCAGTTTGAGAGAGAGAGAGAGAGAGAGAGAGAGAGAGAGAGAGAAAGAGAGAGAGAAAGAATTAAAGGGCAGACAGATAAAGAGGCCCTGGTATCTGGGATTTATTTGTCTTTTATAAATGAAACTTTGTAGTCTTGAGCAGAAACAAGCCTCCTGCTCACTCTGTGGCCAGAACCATTTTTGTTGGGATTTATTTATCTTCTATATTTGAAACTTGGTAGCCTTGAGTGGAGTTCAGGGCTGGTAAAGGTGTGCAGAAAGCTTGGCTTCCTCAATTGCCAGGGAAACCCAAGCTTCCTGCTCTCTCTGTCTCCATGGCCATCTTGGTTGTGTTAATTTGCATACTCACCTCTGATTGGCTGGTGGGCATGGCTTTTGGTATAGCAGAGGTTTGGTCAATTTGCATATTACTCTTTTATTAGATAGGATAAAATCTAGGAACCTTTTACCATATAATTTTTTTCTGATTATCCTTAATGAACCCAAATAATTTTATTTATTTATTTTTAAATTTTAAATAAATTTTTATTGAATTCAGAGAGGAAGGGAGATGGAGAGAGAGATAGAAACTATAATAATGAGAGAGAATCCTTAACTGGCTGCTTTCTGCATACCCACCACTGGGGATTGAGCCTACAACCCCGGCATGTGCCCTTGACCAGAATCAAACCTGGGACCCTTCAGTCCACAGAATGATGCTCTATCCATTGAGTCGAACCGGCTAAAGCTATTCAATTAATGTGTTAATTTTATTTTCTAGAATTATGTCCTTGCAAAATTACCTCAGCATATAGACAGGGGTGATAGAGTAATAAAAATAAACAGCAAATATAGAAATAATTCAAATTTTGAAAGGAGTTTAAAATTAATTTTTTTAGTTTAACTAGTAAAAATAATAATTTATTTTCCCAATGTATTTTAGATATAAAGCACTTGTGTTTTCAGGTGATGGTTGGGGTAGGTAAAGCTGATGTTGGTAAAACAAAACAGGGGAGAATATTTGGATTTACACAGTGTTTTTTGCTTTGGTTTACATCATTTATTGACATAACAACTTCCAATGCTAGCTAGAGCCTGAACTCTGCCTTGCAGCAATTTTTCTAATCAGATAAAATTCTGGAGAGTGATTCATTACACTTGAAAAAGGGTGACTTATGACAAGATATCAGTGATGGCTGGACAGTACAGGGAAAAGCTATGATTCTTGTTGTGATCCTAAATTCAACATGAATCTCAGGGATATGTTTTAATGTCTTGCATTACACAGTACATGAAAAATGGGTATCGGTACTGAGGAAGTAAAATTGCAACCCTGTCTCAATAAAATAGAGATTAATAAAAATAAGAGAAGAATATTCAGATGCTTGGACCTTTTAATTTTCATCAGATATTAATGTTTATAATACAATCCAGGGACCCTTTAAAATGTAAATTAGATTTTATTCAACCTAGATTTTTACACTTAAATACATAGTTATCCTATATAATAAAAGCCTAATATGCAAATCAATCAAATGTAGAACAACATGCTGGCTGACTGACTGGTTATGACACTCACTGACTACCAGGGGGCAAACACCTTTAGGCTCCAAGCCAGCTAAGGCGGATGCCAGCAGGGGGCTCACCTGAACACCCTGCCAATCACCCCTCAGAGGGAGTTCACTGGTGGTGGCAGCAGGGAGTAGGACCCACAACTGGGTGGCTCCAGGCTGGCCAAGGTGGGTACAAGGGGGTTTCCTGGTCACCCCGCTGGTCACCTCACAGATTGGCCTTGGTCACTGACCAGGCCTAGGGACCACACCCATGCATGAATTTTGTGCACCAGGACTCTAGTGTATATATAAAAAAGATGTCAAGGTGGCTATTACTCTCATAAGTATTTGAATAATACTCTAAAGAAATAGAGTTTCTGCAGTGGATCTTAAATGATGCTCTTTATTCATTAGAATCTAGAGACTTTGAGTTAGACCTCTGCTTGAGTCAACAAATGAGAAAATATACAAACTATTACTTCAAGGAGTATGTATCTTTGGAAGATCAAAAAGACATAAACAAATAGCCAGGCCAAAAGTTTGCATATTTTCTCTGTTGATTCTCCATGGGCCCATTTCTTTTTCACCTGAGAAGTCTTTTGATTAATATGAATTGGTTTTATTATGGTGTCACCAGGGTACCATAGTACCATGCTACCTAGGCATAAAAACGTGTTTCTGAATGGCTGCCTGATTCTGGAACTCTATTAATCATTTTCTCATTTACCCATTCAACAAGAAACGAGGGCCTTTTTCATGCTAGCAATTGCTTAGACACTGGAGCACAGAGATTAATAAAATTCCATTTTGCTTGAGAAGCATTAATGGGAATTAAAACAGGACAGGGTCTCGTCACAATGAAATGTCACAAATGCTAATACCCTGAGGTAACACATGTATTTATATATACAAAAACAGGTAACTATACTTACACACACAAATATAATAGAATAAACATGCTAATTATAGTTATGTTACATACTGCTTACACTTTCTAAAAAAATGTAACACACAAAAGTTCAATGTTTACCCCTTTAGGAAAATTTACTGTGACCACACTAAAGCAGTCCTCAACACATAGACCCAGCAGTCACCCATTCTTTCACTGTCCTGTTTTATGTCTTTGTTGTTGGAACTAGAACTAAATACTTACTTATACATATTCTTTATTTTCTTATAGAATATGAATCTATGAAGGCAGACACTTTTCCTTTTTTATTGATGCATCTGCTGTGCGGGGAAGAGAGTACTACATGGTAGATGTTCAGTAGTTACTTGTTGGATGTAAGGTTGGATGAGTGTGGTGAAAGGAGCTTATTTGGAGTCCTGGGAAGCATCCCACCAGATCCTGTCTGTGGTCAATTTATTTATTTCTGTCTTCCTTAGTTTTCATTGATGTGGAAGTATCTGCTTTTTAATTGTCACCCCATTGACTGGCATATATGAGTTCATATTCAAACTCAGTCTATTTTTTCTTAGGCAATATATATATTATGATGAACAATGCGTGATGGAAGAATGTCTGACAATTCTCACTTTTTAACTTCGATGATAAACAGTAACAAAGTTTTAGTAATAAAAAGGAGAGACTGGGCAGTTTTTCACTCATGACTCAATGGGGTTTGGAAATTCGAAATCCAATGTTCCAATTTCAAATTCTGACCTCCTTTGGACTTCCATTAATTTTGTCGGTAATCTCATCCAAAAAGAATTTTGCTAGATGATTTGAAATGAACACTTCAAATGCTTTTATACATTCCAAACTGGTATTTATTCAGTAGAATTAAAAGAACACACTTGCCTAAGGGCAATCCCTTAGGGAACTGTTTGGATTTGGGTTAGGAAACGTAGAAGGCATCATTGCAGTAAAATCGGCAGATAGATTTCCTCTATGGATTGTATCTCCAGTCATTACTGAATGTGCAGCTGGGCAGTCACTCATCGAGGCTGCTGGTAGACCTTAAACTCACAGTTCCATTTTGTTCCTCCATATTTTCTAAACATCAAATTGGCCCACAATTTTTTTTCTTCCTTCCGTTTTCAACTTAACAAACCACTCATCTTCAAAGAATTGTACTGAGAAAGCCAAAGTACTGTTTCTATAAAAGAAACCATTTAGGTAGCCTGCAACTTGCTGATCATGTTATCTTCTGCTCTGCTCTTGTTCTGTATATAAATACATAGTAGACTCCTGTGACTAAGTTAATGAGGAAAAACATGTGGAATTGGAGATCAAAAAGTACAAAAAAATACAATTTATGATTAAAATCATAGTTTAAAAATTATAGAGCCCTCAATTAAATAAACATATTTACAATAAAGTTATAAATAATGCTGTCAATATATATACATTTTAATTAACTTAGTTAAACATAATCATTATGTTTTGCCATGATGTTGCAGAAATTCTATACTTTGTTAAAATAGTCAGAGCAGCAGAAAATATGATGACATTTTTTTCCTAGTTCTTTTAAAATAACAATGTAGATATGCAATATTTCTGGTTTGCATAGACCCTATTCCCCTCATAACATCCTATCTAATAAAAGAGTAATATGCAGATTGACCATCACTCCAACACACAAGATGGTTGCCCCATGTAGTCAAAGATTCTGCCCCATGTGGACACAAGATGGCCAGCATGGGACGGCAGTTGGGAGGGACCAGGCCTGCAAGGGAGGGCAGTTGTGGGTAATTAAGCCTGCAGGGTAAGGCAGTTAGGGTAACCAGGCTGGCAGAGGAGGGAAGTTGGGGTTGACCAGGTTGTAGGCAAGGGCAGTTGGGGGTGTAGGGGAGGGAAGTTAGGGGAAAAGAGGCTGGCAGGGGAGCAGTTATGCATCAATCAGGCTGGCAGGGGAATGGTTAGGAGGTGATCAGGCTGGCAGGCAGAAGCGGTTAGGGGCAATCAGGAAGGCAGGCAAGTAAGCAGTTGAGAGCCTACTGTCCTGGATTGTGAGAGGGATGTTGGACATCCCTTGAGGAGTCCCAGATTGGAGAGGGTGCAGGCTGGGCTGAGGGACACCCTCCCCCATGCACAAATTTTATGCACTGGGCCTCTAGTCTATATATATAAAAGGCTAATATGCTAAGTGTCCTTCCCACCAACCAACTGGTCGTTATGACATGCACTGATCACCAGGGGCAGACTCTCAACCCAGAATCTGCCAACCTGCAGTGATTTGGCAGCAGTGGTTCTCCGGTGATGCACCCCGAAACCAGAGAGGAGAGATCCTAATTCCTCACAGGACCATGTGATTCACCTTTGGTTGTGGGTCATTTTGTTGCTGGGGCATTGTTGGCCCTGAATCTGCTTTACTATCCACTTGCTTTTGCATTTGCGTTCTATACCCTGCACGATAGCAACTTTGCAGAGTGCCCTCTCGCACTCTGGGACCCCTCAAGGGATGCTGGAGACCCATTTCAGCCTGATCCCCACAGGCCAGGTCAAGGGATGTCACCTGCTGGAGGAGTCCCGCTCAGTTTGCAGACACTTTTCAAGCCACAGCACCATCCAGGTGTGTTTGGCCTGGGCGGGACATGGGAGGTTGGCTTCAGGGCATGTCCAGCCTCTTTCACCTAGTCCCGCCCCACCAGCCACCTTTGAATTAATTTCCTTTCATTGTGCATGAATCCATGCACCATTATAAGTAAACTATGATCCATGGCACCTTTTAACAAATATGTTTTTATTGATTTCAGAGAGGAAGAGAGAGGGAGAGAGATTGAAACATCAATGATTAGAGAGAACCGTTAATCAGCTGCCTCTTACATGCTTCGCACTGGGGATCGAGTCTGAAACCAAGGCCTGTCCCCTGACTGGGAATCGAACCATGACCACCTGATTCATAGATCAATGCTCAACCACTGAGCCACGCCAACCAGGCTTGCCCATGGTTCTTTAAAGCAATTTTTATATCATTCAAAAGAAATATAAATTTAATATTTTTAATCAAAGTAAAAAAGATAAGCATCCTGGGGAATCGAATTATTTAATATATCTGTATACCCACATCAGCTTACAAGTATATATGTTTATAATCCTTTAATGGAAATCTATATATATTTTAGACCCAATTTAACTAAAAAGCAAGTGTATAACTCTTATTTTTGGATTTTTATTGTTTGAGTTTTGATTTTTATATGGCATTTAAAATGTGTTCATTATAAACTTTGTTACTGAATATATATGTCTTTACAGGCAGGTTTAATGATATTTCAATATTCCATTTTCTAAAGCCGAGATCTACTACCTATTGACTTGCTAGTATCATCCTCATTTTGAATGAATCTGTTCAAGCTGTAAAAACGTGGCATAATTTAGGCAAAACATTTCTACTGCTTAATGATGATACCATTGTACTGCAAAAAGATATATTTTCCTAATATATTCAAATGTATCAAATACATAAAGCTATATTGAATATTGAACAGTGTAATAGAAATTATAACAAGTTGTGATAAATAATTTTGGCTAATAAAGGAGAATAGTTTCATGCTAGCCTTATTTAAAAAAATAATAAAATGTAATTTTTATGTCAAGTGAGGAAGGTGAAACATATCACTTAATAGTAAAGAGCTATAAAAATGTTTCTTTTATTTTTCTATTGAATATAAAAAGATGTTACACTAGAAACATAATTGGAGAAAGTCATGGCTTTGCCATAAGGGATAAATAAAATATACAAGAATCTTTAAGAATGGTTACATTGGCTCTTGTGAATAGAGCTCAGTGGATAGAGAGTCTGCCTGTGGACTCAAGGGTCCCAGGTTCGATTCTGGTCAAGGACATGTACCTTGGATGCAGGCACATACCCAGTAGGTAGTGTGCAGGAGGCAGCTGATGGATGTTTCTAACTCTATCCCTCTCCCTTCCTTTCTGTAAAAAGTCAATAAAATATATTTTAAAAAATAAAATAAGAATGGCTACATTGTCTGATTCATTTTTATTTGTGTTTTTTATTGTTGACATTATTACATTTTCCCCCACCCTTTGTCCACCTCCACCCAGCCCTCCCTCACCTGGCCTTTGCCCCATTGTTGTCTATGCCCGAGAGCTCTGCATATATATTCTTTGGCTAATCTATTCACCTTCTTTATCCAGGGCCCCCCACAACATCTCCTCTGACAGCTATCAGTCTGTTCCATGTATCCGTGCCTGTGAGTCTATTTCGTTCATCAGCTTCTTTTGTTTACTAGATTCCACATGTATAAGTGAGATCATATGGTATTGATCTTCCTCTGACTGCCTTACTTCCCTTAGCATAATAATCTCCAGGTCCACTCATGCTGTCACAAAGGGAAAGAGTTGCTTCTTTTTTACAGCTGCATAGTATGACACTCATCTCCTGATGGACACTTGGGCTTTTTACTGATCTTGGGTATTGTGAATATGCTGCTATTTTTTTTAAATATATGTTATTGATCTTTTTACAGAGAGGAAGGGAGAAGGATAGAGAGTTAGAAACATCCATGAGAGAGAAACATCGACCAGCTGCCTCCTGAACGCCCCCTACTGGGGATGTGCCTGCAACCAAGGTACACGCTCTTGACCAGAATAAAACCTGGGATCTTTCAGTCTGCAGGCCAACACTATCCACTGAGCCAAACTGGTTTCGGCAAGGTTGCTAATTTTAAAGTAACTTTTAATGGGATGGAAGAAAGAAAACTTGGCTCTCTGGAAGAATGTTCAAGAAGCTAGAAAACATACAGCTGGAACTGAGTTAGAGTAAAAATGGAAAAAAAAATATTTGGCAAAATTTAATACAATGAATTGTATCTTTTAGCCTATAAAACAAGCCTTGACAAACATTCTGTGTATGTGTATGTGTGTGTGTGCATGGGTTCCTGTTCATACATATGTGTTCCCCCATGAAATTCATGGAGAAATTTGAATTAGAGTTTGAAAACACAACCTAATTGTAGAGTTATTCAATACATTTGGAGTACCTCTGAAATACTTAAATAGATAATATTCTTCATATGTTTCATTTTTTTGAGAGATAAGAAAATTGCATAGCTATAAATTTGAGAGAAAATAGTTTTGAGATTACTATAAAATTTGGAAGACTCTCATCTACAACTTCATTTCAGTGTATAATTGGGTTGTTAAAATTAATTATATGTTGAAATTTTATTTTAAGTTTTTATCAGCTTTATAATGCTCTAAATATTTTGTATCATATTTTCCGTTTATTTTTGGACTAAGTTTATTTCTCCCTCAAGATTGCGATAACAGGTTGGGGCAAAAGTAGGTTTACAGTTTTTCTAAGGGATATCTATAATAATAAAACATAATATACAAATTGACTGAACAGCTGAACAGCAGAATGATCATCTGGCCTTCTGGACCAGTGGTCAGCAAACTCAGAGCCAAATATCAACAGTAAAACGATTGAAATTTCTTTTGAGAACCAAATTTTTTAAACTTAAACTTCTAATGCCACTTCTTCAAAATAGACTCTCCCAGGCCGTGGTATTTTGTGGAAGAGCCACACTCAAGGGCCCAAAGAGCCGCAGGTGCCTCATGAGCTGCGGTTTGCCAGCCACTGTTCTGGATGAAGCCAGGGCTGTAAGGGTCTACTCTTGCATAAATTTTATGCATCGGGCCTCTAGTAACACAATAATTGATCAATAAAAATAAAGAACAAACTTTCTTGTATTCAAAACTGTAAATCTACTTTTGCCTTATCCTATATATGCATGCATGTGTGTGTATATATATATATATATATATATGTATATGAATTAGAGTTAAAAAAATAATTTTATTGTAGAGTTATTCAATATATACTTAGTGCTTCTGAAATACTTAAATAGATAATATTTATAATATTAAATATATTGCCCCCCCCCCAAAATGCATACACATTTTACTAGCTGAGAGCTCAGTTGATATTTTCTTTTCAGATTTAACCTGTTGGAATTAATAATTATTCAAGTGTGTATATAGATTTGGGACACTCTGTTAATGATTTTATGTATACCTATATTAATAGATTTCATGTCTATATTTGGATCAGTGGATACAATTATGTTCCTGAATCAGGCTTTATTTCACCAGTTAAAACACAGCCAAGTAATGACAGCATGTATGAAATTTTTAACTAGGAGTAACTTGAATCCTTTTCTCTCAAATCAGGACCCCAAAGGCCTAAGAATTTAGCTACTTCCATAAGATTTAAGAGCTAGCTAGCTAAAGTGAGAGACACCAATGTGAGCCAAGCATCTCTTTCCTTTTCTGGGCTATAAAATTATTGTTCACATTAACACCCTAATGAGCTGGGTATCTGGTACCCTTTGGATATACTGAAGGAAGCTAAGAAGATCCTTTCGTCGCCCCATGCCTGTTCTGAGACTCCAAGAAGAGACCACTGTGTGTATTCAGACACAGCTAGACAATCGCCTTATATATTTGGACCTTTTCCCACATATATTACTATATTACAGGCAGTTTTCACCAGAGGACCTCCAGACAATCATCGTGTGCCTTAAAAAAGAGCCACCTCTTTTGCTCTCTTTAGTAACTGCAGGGGAGAGCACTTCAAGGAATGATAATACTGCTCCTGGTTACACAGGTGACTTCACTTCCTAGAGTCCTGCCCTGTCTCCCTTGCCATCAGCTTTGAGGACTTTGTCCCAACTGGCAGTGGTTACTGACCATCTTGGTTCATGCTTGGGTTTTAATCGTATTTCTATGGCTAATAGTTTTGGAGTGGATCTATCCATATAGGGTAGATAATATGTTGATTAACATGTATGTCCTGGCTCATTTAATCTTCAGCAAACTCTGAGGTAGGTGCCGTTATAACTGCATTTCAAAGAAAAGAAACTGAAGCTCAGAGTATGATGTAAGTTGCCAGAAGTAAGAATGCTAGTGCTAGATACAGGATTTGAACAAATGATGTCTGACTCTGGAACTAGCTCTGGCTAGTTAGAGAAAAATATTAAGTGTTTGGTTACCTGCATCTGCTTCTAGAAAATGGGAACTGATAAAACTAAAATATTACAGACCCAGTGGAGGGTCCTGACATGTGTAAGAAGTTACACAGTTAAAAGTGATTTGCATAAATTAGAGACACATTGGGGTGAGATTCTGTGATGTTTTTACATTTATATTATCATTCAAGTCCTAGAAAAATTGAAAATAATTTCAGTAACCCAATAGGTTCATACATCTCTCTCTCTCTCTCTCTCTCTCTCTCTGTCTCTCTCTCTCTCTCCCCTTGCTCTCCCTCTCCCTGTGTTGCTCCACTAAATACCAGAATTCCCAGTATTTTCGGTCACGGTCTGGAAAAGCTTTTAAGAAATGCTTACTTTGAAAGATTCAGAATAAAAACCCCAAATGAATCTATCATTTCTGGTACTAGAAATAGCCTCCTGTAAATGATGAGTTCCTATGAATTACCTACAGGTACATCTCTGTAAACATGATTTCCTTTTTGTGTGACTTAACTTATTTTATGAGCACATAAATAGGGATGGCGCTCTTTTGAAGCATATTTCTTGTTAAACTGAGTTGCATATGTTTAGAAAAGAACACCCAGGGTAGATGACAGTTGTGATCAGAATGTCCATGTTTTAATATTTACAGCGATGAAGTTTATAGGAAAAGAGCGTCACATTTTCCCTCTGCTCATGTTACCGAAAGGACAGCAGAAAATAACTAAGTGATGTATGTCTTGGCATCAGAAAACCAACTGAGAGCCTTTGAACATTTTGTAATCCAGAGTAGACCCACTTCGGTAGTCTAGAAGGTGACCTGGCACTCTCTTTTGATTCTGAAAACCTACACGGAGACACACACACACAAGCCATCAAGAGCCCTGGCGTTGCTTTTGCCATATCTGTGGTGCTATACTCATAATCCCCCATTAGAGGGCAGTGCCGCTATTATCATTCTGACATACCAGGTTTTGATCAAATTTCCTGATGTTAGCATAGAATATGAAAAGCATACATTAATTTAAAATCAATTGCATGCATTTGTTTTAAAAGCACTCAGCTTGTACCTGATGGTTAATAGATGTGAAATGCTTGGAGACCCGATGCACACGGAGTAGTGAACATAATGAATTTGGCAGATTTAAAAAAAGAAAGAAAAGTGTGTGTGGCAGGGGGTGGTCTTAGACAAATACGAACTAAATTCTTTCATTTGCCTTGATACCTTACGGGGAAAAAAAATCAGAAATAATGGAAAAGCATGATGAACAAGCTAGTAGCTATAGGTATTCGTTTACATTTAAATGAAAAAGAGCTCATGAGAGAAGAAAGCAGGATACTTTTGAAATAGATTCCAGCCTCTCTCGTTTGAAATGCAAAAGAACAATTTACTGTATGTTATTTAAGTGGATGACTCTTGTTGGCTTGGTCCTTCTTAAAGATTTGTTTCTATTTACCTTGGCCTTGAAAAGTTGAAATAGGAGAGAGGCTGTACAAAGACTTCTCCAATGAGACCTAGCCTTCTTGAATGTCACACCAACTGGGTGGGGAGGGGGGGGGCGGGTAAGAGCCTGGGTGACTTGAACACCCTTCACAGACGAGAAGGGGACAGCATGGAACCGAGCACTATGTCAGGACATTATTCCCTTTCACTGGCAAAACTTAAAAGCATACATTTATAAACATAAGGCTCCCGAAATAAAAACATCCTTTCGTTCTATTTCCTGCAGTGACAAGAGATATATATTCTAGATTGTAGACAGAGCTGCCTTGGAGATAAATTGTCTGATTTCAGCATCTCAGCAGTGAATAATAGATTCCCCTCAGAATCACATAATTAAAAAATGACATTTCTGCTACTTTATGCCAACTTAGGACCGTGGCTGCCCCTGGCTTCCGGGGCCTGAGAGGACCTCCCTGCAGGGCACAACCAAACCGATTTTGCATTATTCAGGGGGACAATGTAAGGTTACATTAAGACAAAAGATGTCCATTCAGGGGAACGGAAAACTTTATTATATTCCTCTCTACAAATTGCCCCTTTTGATTTCCTTCTTTTTTTTCTTTTTCAATCCTGCCACTGAGAAAAGAATATGAATGATGAGATTAGGACATTCACTTTTTACAAATTAGCAAGATGAAAGGAAGCATATGGGACTAGCAGAATACATGAAGTGCCTAATTTTAGCACTTTTTTTTTCCTCCGAGCAGAAATTCAGATTCAGTCAAAGATGAGGCTGAATGTGATGCAAGAAATATGTATATCTTTTCCACCGGGGAATGAATGCTTGTATGGATTTTTCCCTCTGGGGTTTCCTGAAAGGCAAGTGATTGAGGGCTGAACAATTGTTCTTTATGAACCCATCAGGTCCCGGTATGTATCTAAAAAGTGTGTCTGCTGGGAGAGCCTCCAATTAATAGTGCCTCAAACGTAAATGGATTTCTGGTATATCTGGTATTTAGTGAACCAGGGCTAGTGAGAGATCTCTTGTCCTATTTTAGTTGTTTCAATAATAGCCAGTATTTCTCAGGTGCATTTATATCAAGTAATAAAAACACAAATAAGAATATTCCTTCTTAAAAATGACATAAGATTCCTTAAACAGATGGTCTCAGTTTTGGAATTTCTACCCTCAGTCCATGTTTTCAACCCTAGCAGCACAAATTAGTGTTGTAGGACCAGGAGCCATTCATTGCTCCTTTCTGAGATTCAATGTTTTGGTGAAAAGCCGTGTGGTTATCTGGACTGGACAGCCATCCCTGGTAGACTTATAAAGAACACGTCAGCTGTTGTGTGATAAACTGTCTGTCTACCACTAAGTGATAAAAACTATACAAGAAGATGATTATAGATTTATTGAAAGTATTACTTTGCAACTTTTCTGTAAGTCTAAAATTGATTTTTAAAAATCCACAAAAATAATATCACAGTGATGCAGGCACTTCATTATTTAGTGCTTAATTAAAAAAAACACAGTGAAAATGTTAGAAAAATTCTCAAGGCTAAAGGTGATAAGTTTTTAATATATGTTGTAAAAGCAACCTAATTTTCAGTAATGACCCTGGTTATATAATTTAAATACTATTATAAGACCAGGGAAGTGGACTTCATGCCTTATCACAACTTGATAAAGTTGGTATAACTTTTTCTCCTCATTTTAGAGAGGGGTCTATCAGCAAGGGGCAGACTAAACTATTGGTCAAAGCACAGAGTCCAACTCGGTTTTCTATGTATTAAATAAGCTTTTATTTATTAGTACCTAATAAAATTATTATTTTGCATATATTATGTCTAAGTCTCATGATACCACTGTAGAAATTGCTAATATTCTAGTTATGACTTAGAAAACTAAATTCAGAGAGGCTAGATATTAATATCAGGTAACTTAAATGAGTATGTTTACACTTCTGTTCTTCATGATTGTCACTACTAATTTCATGGGAGGCCATATAGCTGATTCACAGTGAATCTATAATTAAAAGTGGTTAGAATTTTTTTTACTGTTTTTATTAAAATAAAAGCATATAGATGTCTGTATAGTCATGATTTTATATATATATGTATATACATATATATATATATATGAGTGTGTGTGTGTGTGTGTGTGTGTGTGTATATATGAATTCTGTACAGTAGGTAGCATTATTTCCAATAAAGCAGAAAAAACAGACATACACATAGATTCACACACTTATACATACACCCAAGTAATGCAACACACCTAAACAAATGTAGAATACCCCAAAATTTTGCTCTTCGCTTTTTCCCCCTATAAATTCCTTTCCATATGCAGGGTGGAGCAAAAGTAAGTTTACAGTTGTTCATATGAAAATTAATACAATAACTAACACATGATAATACAAGAATAAACTCTGTATTTCGCATACTTACAACTGTAAACCTCCTTTTGCTCCACCCTGTATGTTTGGTGTATGTTGTAGTGACAAGCAACATGCTAGCCATAAACTAATTGCTAATTCATGTAACAGGCTGAAGTCTGAGCCTTGAGCACTGTTTGTTTTGAGGAGTCAAACTTCTGTCTTTCCTGGTGCACTTGTGTGTCTATAGGTTAATAATTTATTTGCAGGAAGATTTAGTTGAGACTCCTCTGAAATACCAAGAGGAGCAGACAGAGAAGCTTAGAAAAGTATCAGGGCCTCTATTATCAGTGTGAAAGGGGGTTTGGAATAGAGCATTCATTTTAATATTCTCTAGATGTATCCCCTAAAGAGGAGGAACCATATTTGGGACCAGGTCTGGGAGGACTATGGAAGAAACAATGCTAAGGAAAGATTAGTAAATGACTTCACGCAGAAGTGCAAAATAACAGGAAAGGGAGTGAGTCGCCTTCTTCCATCATCTGCCTACCATACCACATGCTAGTTCCCTGAGGCTCAGAGCATGCCATGAATGCTGATACCTTGGTCTGGAGAGGTCTAAGAGCACGTGGATGTGCCTGAGGTAAGGTCTCAATGCAAGTGTCAGAGACTGCTAGGAGACACCTTCCACAAGACTGGGGTCCATGGAGGCCCTTTCAAGAAAAACTACCTCAGATTACCTGAGGAAGAGAGGGAGGCAGTGCGAGTCACTTCCTTTTGATAGAGGCGACAGGACTTTCCATGAGGTGACAATACCCCCGGAGATCCTCCAAAACACTGAGTGAAATTGTATAGAAAAGTTTCCGGGAGAATCTTTTAAGTTAGTTGTGGGGGAAAGTATATCAGAATAAGTTTAATTATGCTTAATCTATCTACCTGTACCATGGCCTTGGAAAACAAGGAGATAGCAAACACTGAGTTGCCAATCTTTCATTTAGAGGGGAAAAATATGTCTAAAAATGTTTTTTAAGTAAATAAACATTAGCCAATCTATTCAACCACTTAAGTTATGCTAAGTGTTTTTTTTAATGACCCCCAAGAGATCTATTGGTTTCAACTAAAAATCCGATATAATAAAAGGCTAATATGCAAATCAACCCAACTGTAGAAAAACCAGTCGTCATGGTGCACACTGATCACCAGGGGGAAGGGAATGCTAAATAGAGGAGTTGCCTCCTGGAGGTCCAGTGTGCTCCCACAGGGGGAGCACTGCTCAGCCAAAAGCCCTGAGCTGGCTCACAACTGGCAAACCCAGCAGCGGTAGCAGGAGCCTCTCTTGCCTCTGTAGCAGAGCTAAGGATGTCTGACTGCTGGCTTAGGCTTGCTCCCCCAAGGACATCCCCTGAGGGCTCCTGGCCTGCGAGAGGGCACAGGCCTTGCTGAGAAACATCAGATATATGCACATTGGGGGCAACCAGGCTGCAAGGGAGAACCATTATGGGCAACCAGGCAGGCAGGCAGAGGCGGTTAGGGGCGATCAGGCAGGCAGAGGAGCAGTTAGGAGCATTAGGCAGGCAGGCAGATGAGTGGTTAGGAGCCAGTGGTCCTGGATTGCAAAAAGGTCCTGGACTGCTGGTTTAGTCCTGATTTGGCAGTCAGACATCCCCCAAGGGGCCCCAGATTGGAGAGGGTGCAGGCTGGGCTGACGGGACCTGCCCTCGTCCCCCCATGCACAAATATCGTGCACTGGACCTCTAGTAAATTATAAGAATAGGTTTAAGAGGGCCAAGCAGCTGTCAATTATCCAGAGCCCAAATCTGACTGTATCCCTCTCTTCTTTTATGTGCAGTTTCCATAATATCTTAGAGCAGTTGTTCTCCACCTTTCTAATGCCGTGACCCTTTAATACAGTTCCTCATGTTGTAATGACCCTCACCCTGTTAGTGGTTCTCAACCTGTGGGTTGTGACATTGTGGTTAGAAAATGTCCTTGAAATGTGTTCCCTGATTGTAAATTTCATACTTCCTATCGTGACCCACAGGGTGAGAACTGCTGCTATAGAGCCTAAGACCATCGGAAAACACAGATATTTACATTACGATTCATTAACAGTAGCAAAATTACAGTTATGAAGTAGCAAGGAAAATAACTTTATGGTTGGGGGTCATGGCATTAGAAAGGTTGAGAACCATTGTCTTAGAGGTTGCCCCCTCTCTGATAGCCAGAGGGGAAAAAGAATGGGTTGCAAGCGGAAGGATTTTATAGGCCAAGTCTGTAAGTGATCCATATCCCTCCCTTCCACTGGTCAGAAAACACTCCCAGTGACACAGTAAAGTCTGAGGTCTGGCGAATGACAGATATGAGCCCAAGAAGAAGAAACTATAATTTTGTCAAGTACCACTACTTTTAAATTAGGGTTTTTTCAATATACTCTACTAAGCACTGTGAGGGACAAACACTCTAAGGCCTGCAAATAATAAGCATTCAATAAATCATTGTGAATTAACAAATGAGTCACATCTTCTAAAATGTTTCAAGGGGGTATGAATAACAATAGATTTATTCTTTGCTCCATTCCCAATATCTGGTCCAGTGCATGGAATTTGGAATCAGACATTTTATAAATATTGGCTTCTCAATTCATTTAAGCTCCTATTCACTCAATTTGTAGGAATATGTCAATTTTATAGTTGTTGTGAGAATTCATTTACCATATATATATAGTCTAACACATAGTAGGCCCCCAATAAATAAAACATGCATCATTTAGCATTGGAAAAATAGACTGGAGAAAACCATCATTTATTCAAAGAGAGAAGTCGCTCTGCCCAGAAAGAAAAAAAAAAATGATAGGTCAGCCGAGTCTATGAGTGAATAAAGAGCACAGATAGAAAAAAATATCAACTAATAGATAGCCTGCAGTTCAAAGACTGGGAAATTGGAATCAATCCAAAATGAAGCTAAAGAAACTAGAACCAAAATGAGTAAAGATCTAAGCAACAAACTGAAAAGAACATTGTACAAGAAATGTCCATAAATCTTAAGGAATTTTTCTGGTTCAGAGAAAGCAAGTGATCAACAAAGAAGAAGATAGGTAGTGAAGATTTTTCTTTGATAAAGACAGCTGTGCTGGCATAAAATCAAAAATAATACTTTCTCTTCAGGGTAATAAAAAAGAGTGATGGAGAAGATTTGCAGAAAACACAGGTACAATTTCTAGAAGAAGTGGGAGTATAGATTTGAAAAAGCTTAATCTTGGTTCTAAATAACTGATTAAAAACTAAACATTACATGATCTTGACTGAACCTTCAGAACATTCTAGAATTCATCAGTAAGAAATCAAAGTATTATAGTGAATAGTTTAAGAAAGGGTTGTCATTCGTACAAGTATATTTTTAAATTTATGTTTTTTCATTGATTTCAGAGAGGAAGAAAGAGAGATAGAAACATCAACAATGAGAAAGAATTATTGATAGACTGCCTCCTGCATGCCCCATACTAGGAATCAAGCCCCCAACCAGGGCATATGCCCCGAATGAGACTTGAACTGTGACCTCCTGGTTCACAGGTTGACACTGAGTCATTGAGTCATGCTGGCAAGACCATGTATATTTTAATCTTTTGAGATGCTTTTCTTTAAAGAACATTGTGGTTAGAAAATGTCCTTGAAATGTATTTTCTGGTTGTAAATTTCATACCTCCTATCTTCTAGTGTTGTGCTTGTGTATTTTAATATTTTCACGGGCCATATTCTAGATATTCTTCTGCCTGATAGGAAATGGTCTGATATTGATATATCTTTAAATTCATTTGACTACAGAATGATGCTTATAGTGTTTTTCTTATCTTCTTCCTTCTAAACATTTCCACCATCATCGGTACCTTGAATCAAGTTAGTTCTCTGTGCCAGCCATTGGCTGATGTTTTCCCATATCAGCTCCATCGATGTTCACAACCAAAGGGAGAGGCAAGTATTTTACTGAAAAGAAAATTAAGTCTCACAGATGTTCATTATCTGACACTGAGTGACATTATAGCTGACAAATGGTTGTATTGGGATTTTAGTTTATTTCAGTCCAAAGCCCTGTTTCTTAACATTTTCTTTCAATAAAGAAGACAGAGAGGAAAACCAACATTGAGGAGAAGTGGCAAGGAGGTCAGTAAAATGTCACAGAGGTGATAGGAAGAGAGGAAAATAAATTTTCTTGTACTCTTCTGAGTTCATATCTGAGAACCTTATTATAAAAGAGAGATCAAAAATAGAAAAATAAGCAGACATTTATTAATATGTATATATCATGTACACATGGAAGATACCCAAGGAAATTTAGTAACTCCTGGAATTAGCTTAGAATTCAGGATTGAATACTATCTTAATAGGGAAAGGGAATGGGGAAATGCAGGTCTCTTAAGGCAGAGGAAATAACTTTTAGGAAAAATAAAGGACAGATGAACCTGGATGTCCTTTCAGTGGTTCTCAACCTTCCTAATGCCACAACCCTTTAATACAGTTCTTTATGTTGTGGTGATCCCCAACCATAAAATTATTTTTGTCACCACTTCATAACTGTAATTTGCTACTGTTGTGAGTCGTAATGTAAGTATCTGTGTTTTCTGATGGTCTTAGGAGACCCTGCTAGCTGTTCGCGACCCACAGGTTGAGAACCGCTGCGAGAAGAACAGATGGGAGGTACAACTGTGTGGGGGTGATGTCAACTTTTGGTCTACTCTCCTGTGATGAGTCAATTATCTCTAGTTGATGAGATGCTAGGGAGGGAATTTATGACACCTGAGTTCATTTTGGAGTGTCTGTCTTTAGGTAGACATGGGGAGTTCAGAGAGTCTCTCCTTACATTTGATGGTTTACAAGTACTCCAGATCAAAACAGTTATTATGCCAAAGCAGCATATTTTGGGAGGTATCTCTTGCTACCCTTCAGAGGCATGCTCAGATGAAAGGAAGGTGATTTAGGGTAATGGTGACTGCGAACTCCCTTGGATGCTTCCTCCTAGAAGGAATGAAAATGACAAAAGAATGTGAATGGACAAGTTCCTGTCATCTTCTCCACAGGCAGGAGTGAGACACAGAACTGGAAGAACACGGGCTGCACGGAAATCACTGTCTCATCTCCAAAGCATGCTCATGAACTGAAAGCATTTTGTGCCACACGTTCTATTAGAACATAATAGGTAGGAAAACATGTTTCCATCTATTACGTTGATACTTAAGGGTGTAGACTGCTTCCTTCTCTAGAAATCACATACTTCATCATTTGACTGATGGTCATATTAGTAAGTGGAATCAAGAACGCCCGGAGATGGTGCAACTTTCCTATTCGGAGCTATTTCCACACTGCCATCTGGAATCCTACTCTTCGGGGGTTTTGTTCTGTTTCTGCTATATTATGTCCAGTCCTTGCGAAGCTTTCAATTCCCTCCGCAGATTGGAGCCAAAGCCAGCATCAATTTAGTACCCGGAGTTCATTCACACTGGCTCATGATCTTTGTAACAATTTCTCCCTACCTTTCTGGGGGTACAATTGCTTTCCTTTTAAAGAGGAATTACATTTCTGAAACCTGGGTCTAATTGTGGGCTGTTAAAGGAGCTATGGCTTTCTTCTCTCTGCGTAGAAAGAATACTGGCCAGATGTGTAATGCGGAGGGCCAGGGGAAGGCTTGTTCAGCAAAGGTGGGTTACCGCTGACCACAAAGATGGAGGGAACCCAGCCACAGCTATTCAACTTCTGGACGAGACAAATATCTTTGTTCAATAGGGTTTCTGCTGAGATGACATTTCTGCAAACCAAATGGGCTCGGGTTCCCTGGAAAGTAATGGGGTCTTTGAGCAGCCAGAAAAATAAAGGCTTTTAATGGAGTAAGAGTCATAAATGCTGTATGGCATATGGAATACATTGTGAAGAAGTAATCATGAGACTTGAAGCCATGGATTTAATAAGACTCCATTTGCACCACACACACAAACAGAATTAGGAATAAATCCTATATGAGGGGACAGGCAAAGTAGCACAGGGGTACGTACCCTATGTTACTTTTTTAATTATTTTTTTTTATAAAAGGAGGAATAAATGGCATACTGTGCACTTAACTCGAACAAACAAATCATATTATAAAATAAGCATAATGCTTGAATAACAATGGAGAAGCTCACTGGTCATGTGATACTATATTTAGAAATGTTGGCTGTATCATCTAGACAATGCATGCCTTCATGGCTCAATGTAATTTCTTTCATCTCTATTTGTAGCATTGGAGCCGAGGAGAACTAGCAACATTTGAAAGCTGGCATTTTTCTCTGCGTGTGACTTTAATTTAATTTTGTGTTTCACTCAGCGTGTGTATATATAGAGTGATCCATTTAACTCTCAGCTTCTCTAGCATGGTCTCTATATTCCTGTGTTTGGATATCTTAAACTACGGGCAAATGCTTAGCTCTAATACTACATGAGCTTCTTTTCAATGGAAAAAATGTGGTGGTGGTGGTGTTCTATATGAAACCCCACATTTTGAAGAAAATATTAGCTTTAAAGCTGAAGGTACTGGTCTTTTCAGTTTCCCATTTATAAAAAAAAAATAACATGGAATTTAATATAAAACTGGTTAGTCAAAGCATATCTTTTAAAACTCTATAGTCTGTGCTCCCAACACTAAAATCTAATGCGGTTTGAAATTAAAGTATTTTACTCTCCGCTGGTGGCAATTACATTAAACATTGAAACAAATAGTTTTTGGTAATATTAAGTGTGTGTAGTTGGCCCAGTCTCCTTTTGCAACTCTGGCTTATATTATTTCAGAATTTTAGTCATATTTCTTAAATTATCAAATAACATTTTGCACATGAAATTAATATATTTTTATGTTATGAACTGTTAATGAACTCCTGTGTAATCACTCTTCATTGAAGCTACCAATGTCCTTGCTCTAATTACAGATCCTGGCCTTTTTCTGAGTTATCCTCTATTCTGAATTATATGTGCATAATTTTCTTTCTATATTATAAAGTATCATTTCACCATACAAGTATGCAGTCTTAACCAATATATTGCTTAATTGACTTTATTTTAAAACTTCATGAAAATGTTGTCATATTGTAGATAATCCTTTGCAATTGGCTTGAGTTTGCCCAACATTGTTTTTATGATTCATCTGTTTCGTTTCATGTTGCTCTCTATTACTTATTTACACTGCAGTATATATTGCTTTGAGTGGCTATCCTAAAATTTTTATTGATCCATCATCCCGATGATTAACATTTGTGCTATTTTCTGATGTTGTTTTTTATTATTTTTTTATTACAGATACCACTACTATAAATTGTACTCCCCCTATCTCTTGGTTTGTGAAATACCTTTCAAACTTTTTTGAGAGTGATTCCAAACTAGAAAAAAACTCATATTGCGGCTAGGGAAATTTTGTGAACAACTTTGTAGAATGTGGGATATTATCTTACTCGCAAGCTTAATAAACTCCTAACATTTCATGGGTACTGGCAGCTCACACAAAACTCATGAATCTCAGAATGAAGATGTCATTGCTCCCGACTCCCCCTACCCCCAAGTCCCACAAGTGGGACACAAAGCGTCCACGATGGATGCCTGCACACGCAGTGGACGGATGCAGGAGCGAAACACTGAGCTTCGGTGATCTTCCACTCACAGGTAAGCCTGCTTTCTAACTAAAGGGAGACATTATCTCATCCCTCAAGGCTGTTCACTACAAACACAACCCTGACTAGTGCCCTGGGCAAAAAGTGATCAGAGCTATAAATTCTTGGCACACCCAGCAGGAATGTGCAGGCCACCACGACCATAGCGGATTGCCTCTCCCAACAAATATGCGTATGACTGAAGCCCTTCTCCCTGATGTGTTAGGTGAATATTGATCTGTTCTATTTTACTTCATTTACTAAATGCTGTGTCTGACTCACAAAAATAATCGCATAGCCTAAAATGTAGCAAGCCTCAATTTGTAGAGCAACCAAACAAATGATGTCTTAAGTCATATACCTGAGAGAATAATTGCTGGGTTACATTCAGCTTTAAAACATAATTATTTTATAATGCAATTTGTCGGCCACTATTCTTTTTTTTCATAGCTATTAAATGAAGGTTCTCCTGCTAGGTAGCTTCCCACCAGTTGGCTTTGTCAGACATTTTAAATTTTTACAAAAAAATTGATGCCTAATTATATCTGATTTGGTTGTTATTACATTTGAATTATTATTAATGAATAACAATAATAATTGTTAATTATTAATAAACATTGTCATGTGTGTAGGGTATTTTGGTTTCCTTTTATGCTAAATTCCTGTTCAAAACTTTAGCTGGCTGAGGCCGGTTTGGCTCAGTGGATGGAGCGTCAGCCTGCAGACGAAAGGTCCCAGGTTCGATTCTCGCCAAGGGCATGTATCCTGGTTGTGGGCACATCCCCATTGGGGGGCATGCAGGAGTAGGCTGATCAATGTTTCTCTCTCATCAGTGTTTCTGGCTCTCTGTCCCTATCTCTTCCTCTCTGTGAAGAATCAATAAAATATATTAAAACTAAACTTTAGATAATTTTAAAATTGAGATAGTTATCTCTTTCATATTGATATATGAGTTCTTTACATTTGTCAGTTATGCATATTGCTACTATTTTCTGACTCAATTTTTCACTAAGTTTCTATTATTTTTCAATGGCATTTAAAAATGTTTTTATATTTTCTATTTTTAATTTATAATTTGTATTTTTTTCATATGTAAGAAAAATTTTAGATTATAAAGATATAAATTTCCTTCAAAAGGTTTTAAATGCTTTTAATATTTAAATCCTCAAGACATCGAAAAAGATTAAATCATCCAAATGATTCAAATATCTAGGTTAAAAACCTGTATCAAAAAATGATAAACAAAACATAATACAAAGTAAACTATAAAGCATCGAGGGATGATCTAGCAGACCTAAATAATGAAAGATATTCAGGAAATAGAAGACTTAGCATGTACAGAAACCAATAATCTTCAAATTTATCTATAAGTCTACTGAAATTTTCCAAAAAAATACCAACAAAAGTTTTTGACTGTAATTTACAAGTTGACTATCAAATGCATGTCAACAGTCAAAGGCTCAAGAGTAGCCAATGCAATCTTGAAGAAACTGATTAAAATAGGAGGACCAATATTCCCAGATATAAATATGTAGTTAAAAATTAAAGTAATTAAATAGTGTGTGATATGAAGCCTATTTAGACAAATCACCCAAGAGAACATAATAGAGATTTTAGACACAGCCCCAAATGTATTATAGGTATTGGATTAATGGCAAAGATGTCACAACAGAAAGATGAGAATATAATCCTATAAATAAAAATGCACTTTATCAATTGGATACCCCCCAAAATAAATTTTTTTATTTACAGTATAAATAAAATTTTCATGTGGTTTTTAGCTATTTATGTAAAAAGTTAAAAAAAATCTTTCAAATAATACCACAGGGAGTATTTTCATTATAGTGAGGTATACAAAAATTATAAAAAATAAAAAGGATACACATACAAACACAAATCTCTATACAGAAAAAAAAATTAACAAATACTATATGGAAATTAAGAGACTCTGTTTACCAATATACAATAATGAAGTGAAAAGGCTAGTCATAGCATGAGATGTTTGCAATACACATGACTAACAAAAGATTTGTTTCCAGAACATATATTAAAACTCCTATAAAATATTAAAGAAAGAAAGCCCACTTGAAAAAATTGACTAAAATACTTGAACATAACTTCACAAAAGAGGATATTCAAATGAACATAAATACTTGAAAATGCACTTAATCTCATTAGTCATCCAGGGATTTCACATTGAAACTGCAATGACATATAATTAGAGAGGCTATAAATAGCAATAGTGAAAATACTTTATGTTGGTGAAAATGTGGAACATTTTCTTCACCATTGTTTATCCATGTGAGTGGATAGTTTTTCCTGATTATGGTTCTCTATAGAGTCTAGAGACCCAGTGCACAGAATTTGTGCAGGGGGGTGGGGTGGGAGGGTCCATCAGCCCTGCCTGCACCCTCTGCAATTCAGGACCCCTACACCTTTTTTCTTATCTAGCTAACCTCTTCACATTTAAAAAAATAACTGAAATATGACCAACTCTAAGAAATCTTCTTTGAATAAATGTCTTTATAATCTGTATTAAGTATTTTCATAGTATATTATTCTTTTTCTTTTAATAGCTATTTAGAATGGATGCAATGTGGTTTTAATTCTTGCATCTGAATTTTTTTCTTCTTGCTCTTGTAATAGTGAAGCTTATCCAATTTACATTTGCCCTTCAAGGGCTTATATTTGGTTTAATTTCTAGTTGGCTCCCTGCTTTTTATTTTAAGCAATAAATTTAAGTTGTGATAGTAAGCCTTACTTGTAATCAAACCTGTAGGTCTCTCTATCTGAATAGTTCTATAATACCTATCACTTTAGCATACCAGAGATTGTGTTCATTTATAGAAAATAATAATAAATGTCACCTGATCATTTGATCATGTAGTAATATTTTATAGCAAGATTTATTATTCTAGTAATTTAACTATTACAAAACAGAAATAAATCACATTGAACAATAACGAATGACTCAAATATTAAAGCATAATACACTTAGGGCCTCCCTTGTCCTTTGCCTCAGATATCATAGCATAGTACACAATTCACGTGGAACTCAGCTTCCTTTAAAATAGGAAGGGATGCCATTCTCATGAAGCAGCTACTCCTACACATATTTTTTTATTTAATTCATAGCACATACTCTTTGTACTAATTATTGGAAAAATCATCCTAGCAGTTGCCTCTGTTCCTCTCTGTATTGCTGCTTTACCTTCTGATGTTATTACTGCCCTTTTATCATCCACTCACTCTAATAAGATTGTGAATTTTTAAAGGCAGAGATCATGACTTGAGTTTGCATTTCTCTGTCATGGTGCCTAGATAAATACTCAAATGCCATCTAATCCAAATGACTGTGGTGAGAGAGGCCCACCGTTGCTGGAGACCTCTGATTTTTATTTTAGGGGCCTCACTTCTTCTGCGCCTTTAGAGAAGGGTGAGTAGGAGCTGAGGGAATTTGGGGAAACCTAAACAGAATACTCCTCCTAAAAGATTTTGCTAAGCTGGCGCCCGGGACCGCTGGGCATTTGTCCAATTAAAACCCAGACACACAGCAATAACAAAGGCACTGGTCTCCCACTGCTAATGTGTGGGGATCAAACCCCAGCCTGCAGGAACTCACCCCGCAGTCAGGACCAGGCCACTGGGTACACCTGACCTGGTGCTCCTAACTCTGGGGAGAGGGAGACTTCCCATGGCTGCAGGCTAGAGGCCCTGGACTCCACACCAGCCCCCAACAGGTCCTTAGTGCAGGTTGGTCAGTGGAGCGGCTTCTTGACCTGGGATTGCAGGGCAGCTTGGCCAGGCTCGGCCTGGCCTATTGTCCCCATGATCGCAGGGTGGTTCGGCCTGGACTCACTGCTTTCCACCAGCTGCAGCTTGCCAGTCTCCTATGGGCTGGGTGGAGCTGACCATTGGTGCCCACAGCATGTGGCAGTGGCTTTGAAAGTCACCATGGCAACCCAATACTGACTTCCTGTTGGTCAGCCTTTGTTCGTGATGGGTCATTACAAGTTACAACCCTGGGCTTTTATTTTTAGGGCAGAACCCAGATCAAAGGTAGAATGAACTACGCATGCTAAACTTATCATTGTTCTTTGAACTTCAGAACACATTTCCAGATATACTAGAATTCTCCAGTGGGTAATTTTTATGTTTTATTCTATATTTGTCACTCATCTGTTTATATATTTATATTCAATGTTTTCTAAACTTTAAGTGTCCATCTTATCCATCCTATACATAAGGAAACCATTGAAAAATGGCTGATTTATTAAAATGCACTCAGCAAAAGTTGGTGATTAGAGCAGGCTCAACAAAGTTCACATGTAAAGCTTTTGTTAAATTCTCATATTTAAATATTTTACTCTTTACCAGGTATCTATAAAAGTTGAAAAGACAAAAAAAAAACATGAATGTCAAAGATGTCTATATATAATTTGTGGAACATCTTAGTGAGAGTGACTAACTTAATATAATGTTACAAAGCGAGTGCTTAAATGATTCATAATATTTATTTAGGTAAATATGTGGATGACAAGTTTTTGAGCTGAAACAAGAGTTAAAAGTTCAACAGAATTGGAATGGGTAGAAAAATAAATGATACTGCTACAATATTCAAGTCTTTTTCTCCCTCTAATATTGGGCCAATTTTGCTAATTTGCATAATCTGCCCTATGAAGATGTCTATGTGTAAGACTCTGTCCTATTCCCTTTTTTTCTTAAGTTCTTTCTTTTTACAGATGATGGGCTGATTTAATTCTTAGAATATAATCCCAATTTATTTTCCAGATATAACCTTCAAATCTCCCTCTCTTTTCCATATTCCTAGGGGATGGTTTTGCATCTCTACATCTGGTACAGTTTCAAACTCTGACTTGCAATATGGCATTTTTTTATATATCCTCCTCAGCTTATATTAGTTCACAAAATTCTGTCACTTCTGTGTCCTCCCCTAGCACCTAGGATATACATCTTCTGGTATAATTTGTGCTCATTATGTAATAGGCATGTTATTTTTATAACATTTTATATAGTTATATTTTATTTATCTTACATCAGTGGTCTGTAAACTCATTAATCAACAGAGTCAAATATCAACAGTGCAATGATTGAAATTTCTTTTGAAAGGCAACTTTTTTAAACGTAAACTTCTTCTAATGTCACTTCTTCAAAATAGACTCACCTAGGCCACGGTATTTTGTGGAAGAGCCACACTCAAGAGACCAAAGAGCCACATGTGGCTTGCAAGCTGCCGTTTGCTGACCACTGTCTTACATCACATATAGAGCCTTACGTACCACTGAACCTAATGAATATGTAGGTAGAAACATAACCTTAAAATGATGTCACTGAACCTGATTTCTAATCCAATTATTTTTTTCCTATGATGGTTCAACAATATAGAACTATTAATCTCCTAAGTAGAGTCCCCGTAATGTGTTTGAAGCCAGGTGGTACCTGCCCTGTTTAAAATGTTCTTTTGGGTCATTTAATCAACATTCCTTGCTTTGGAGATATTATTTATCACAGAGCCTTTAATGTTGAAGACTTTATATTAGTGGAGTTTTGGGAAATGAAATTATTAGGGTGTCCTTAAAGACCTTTTTCCATAAATGAATGATTTATCGGGTCAATGAAAGAAAGAAATACGTTTGCCTGCTCAATATAGCCGGTCATTTTTGATGAATGGGACTCACCTTTCTGTAAGAAGTCTAATTTAGCACTGGTACCATTTCTTGAATTTTATAGAGAAATAAATTGTAAAGTATCTTAGAAATATGGCCGCTGAAGGAACAAGATGAGGTTGAAAGGTTCAAAATCTGAACTACCTTGGGTATAACATAACACCAGGACTGTCCAACATCAAGATATTCATAGGAAAAATTGGCTTTTTCCTTTCGGAACAATATTTGCCTTGTGTTTACTAGCAGCGGCCTCACTTCATAGCTTAATTTCTTCCTTCATGTTCAGATTAATGCATGGCTTTGTGGCTTGACCTTTGGTAATGTGCTAGGCTGGGTTACCTGTGCATCATGTGCATTTCTTCCTCACTCCACCTTGAGACACATGTTAATAGCTTAAACTTGACCATAGTGAGAGTATTTACATCATAAAGGTCAGTGCACATTATAAGTGCAGGTTCCACCCTTCCCGTGATCCAATGTTAAGCATTTACCGACATACCACCACATTATTGCCTCTGTCCCAATGCCTCAGATTTTCACTAGAATCCAAAACAATTTTGACAGTTTGATGCTACGTTCATGAATTGAACATGCTAGCACTTTCACATTCCCCAAATTGCTTGGTTATTACCAAAGAATGACTAAATGGAAAAAAAAATAATTGCAATCTGGCACCTTTCAGGTTTCAAGGAATATAAAATACATTGAAATATAATTCATCTTTTACCAAGTAACTTTCCATCAGACATAGAAGGAATGAAATGTGGTGAAACCTAGGGGACCTGGACTTAATTTAAGTTTTATTTATTTTGTTTGTAATGGAAGTGATCTTGAAAGAATGAATTTCTCAGATAGCTCATCAGCAACTTAGTACTGATGATATCTATATTTTAGGATTTTCATGGCTGCACAGTGTCCAAAATAGAGCCAGTATACATACATAATTAACTACATTCCAGAAAAACTTGAATCCATGGAGAACTGGGGTAGCCTGGTCCCCTCACCCCTTTCCACTGTTGCTATGTTTAGAATGTTAGCTCCATAAATCTTGTCTCTGTTCCACCTGTTAGGAACATTTTGAAGGAATTGCTTCTTTTTCAGAATCTCAGCTATGCCACCGATTAGTTTAAGTACTTGTGTGAGTCTGTGAATAACACAATTAGTATAAACCCTGGTCAATTTATTTGTAAAATAAGAATAACAAAACATACACGCTTTTTTTTATAAACATTAAAATGATGCTTTTAACTGAACCATCCAAGAGAGGTTACTTAGAAGCTACTTAACCATGATAATTTGTTTTATTATTTAACATACTAGTAGTAATAGTAGTACTATTAAATTTATAATGTTATGTCTTAGATTTATATTTCTCTCCAAAAATATGATTGAAAATAGCATCTCCCTTTCATAAAGGGTGTTTAACTAAGTGCTTCAGGTTGTCTATCCCAGGAGGCTAACCTGACATTGATTCTGACCAGAATCTGTAACGCTATGGAGGTGAGTGATTGTGCAACATCCAGTCCTCTTAATTCTACCTTTCATTTTCAAATAAGCTGCAGGAAGCAAACTCATAGTTATCTCTTTCAATGTGCAAAGCCATGAACATTGTAAAAGTGAAATATGATGTGGCTTGCTTGAGACTATCTGGGAAGCTAAAGTAGGGGCGTTGCATTTACCTATTCCTAAACACTTTCCATGTATCTTCCAGAGGGGCTGGAGTAGCAAGAGTGGTAGTGAGGCTGAGTTAGTTTGAGGAATTAGATAACAATGGCGTTTGTGTGGAAGAGCGAAGGATCTACAAAAGTTTCCCTAGCCTGGCCAGTGTTGCTCAGTGGTTGAGTGTCAACCTATGAACAAGGAAGTCACGGTTCAATTCCTGGTCAGGGCACATGCCCAGGTTTTTGGGCTCAATCCCCGTGCAGAAGACAGCAGATCAATGATTCTCTCTCATCATTGATGTTTCTATCTTTCTCTCCCTCTCCCTTCCTTCTCGAAATCAATAAAAAATATGTTTAAAAAAATAAAAAAAGTTTCTCCAGACATCCAAATCCTCTGATCCCTTAATTGATTTCACTCTCACAACGGCTTGGCATATTTTCTTCTCATGAAGACTAGTACATCTTCTTCAGTCCTCAGCTCTCTTCTTTTCCAGAGCTCTTACCCTCCTGTCTAATCCCCAAAGTTTCAACTTTCTTGTTTCTCAAAATTATCTCTCAATATGTGCCAAGGTCATATTTGTTTCACCCTATTTACAGTCTTTCCTCAAAGCCCAGTATAAGAGGAATTGTGCTCTCCATTTTTTAAACGAGAGTAGGTGATGTGACTCATCCATGATCAAAAGCTTTTTAATGCTAGAGGAAAGATTTTTATAAAAATTGATTTGCTTGAAAGCACCTGCTTTTCCCACTACAGTTCACTAGCCCCAAAGGTAAAGTTGGATAAAATTAGAGGATCCAGACAGCAAGTCTAAATGACTCCGTTGACTCTCGAGAGGGTTGTAATTAAAGTTTCTCTATTCTGAAAACTTTCTGTGAAGTAAAGAAAAAAGCTTACCTTGGACAGCTGGAGCTGACAAAGGGGGTCCCAAGAGAGCAGAATCCAGACAAAAGAGACTCTTGGAGAAGGCGGGGTCTGGCAGAAGTGGGATGGAGGATGGGTGAAGGAATATTATTTCTAAAGGGAAAGAAAGACATGTTATTGTGAGGTTTAGGGCATTGTTCTTCCTTTGCTGGTTGAAGAAGCTTTATTTGCATCTGACAGGGGAGGATTATTTTTAGGGAGAAATGGTCTTCTAATCTCCCATTTCCTACCTAAAGTTAGTGCATTGACTGATCTCTTAAATCCAGCTGTTATGAGAGAAGAGTAGAGAAGAAGCCCTAATAGAATAACATTTGAGTCTGGTTTAAGATATTAAAAAATAAAAAGTAGAAATTGCCTCTTATGGGACATAATAGTCTTCAGAGTAACACTCACTTCACTCCCTGGCTAGGGCTCTTTGTGAAGAAGGAAGTCTGTTTTGCTGTTTTGATGTTTGTGCTATATTTAATCAGTTTTCTTTGTTTCTCCTTTTTATTGAAGCACTCAATGTAGCTTTTATCTGCTAAAGTGACTGCAATATCTTTGGAAGAAACTGATTAGTTTTAATGTGCACCTAGTTAATCTGCTTCCAGATTTATCCTGGTTTACTCTGCAGACTAAGAGGTACAGGAAGAGAGCCCAACTCGTGGCTTCTGCAGAAGGGAAAAAGTAGCTCGTTTTCTGAGTAAATTTTTTCTAGGCTCCCTCTATGATTTGTCCATCCTAATTTCTGACTTGAAGGGATTAGAATTGAGTTTCATCTCATATCCTGTACAAAAGTGTGTTTTATAAAATAAGTGCAGACTTTTATTGGAACCCAAATTGGATCAGCCTCTTGGCTAAGCATATAGAAGTTACTCATATACACTCTGCAGTCAGACCTGGTTTTGAATCCTCTTAAAACTACAACTCTGGACAAGACATATCTTGTCTGAATCACCATCTTCTCACCCGGAAAATGGCGATAACATTAGTCCTCACAGTAAGCCTTACAATAACATCAAGTATATTTTAATGAAGTTATGGATTTTGAATGTGATTATGCATATCTTAGTAAATAGAATTTAGTGTAATACTCTACAAAAAGGAAATGTTAAAGAAATATGGTTTTGAAATTATTCTCTCTAGTTTTTTGTTCTGCTTTCTTCTCTTCTTTTTCTTTCTACATTTTTCCCTTTAATAAATCCCAGATTCATCACCTTAATATATTGAACAATTTAATGGAGTCTAGGAGAGCATGAATAACTTAATTTAATTGATATCGTTCTATCGAAACAAGAGTCTAGGACTCAGATCTCAAATTTTCCCACTGCAAGCTTTGTCTCCAAGTAATGAATTATTCTTCCTTTCAACAACAATGGCAATTGTTTTAGTAAGTGAAGGGAATTCAGGTAAAGTTCTGTGGCTGTAAAATAAATACCTCATCCCTTAAAATCCACCCTTGGAATAAAAGAACACACTGCTTCTTTACTAGTGTTAAAATATTCTGAGAGATTTCGGCCTATCAGCGGGAATTGATAGATTATGGCTGTAAGGCCTAGAAAAGAAACTGGTGTATATCACACACAAAACAGTAGGTGAAAAATATTTGTTTTGATATGAAGAGAGTATCACATATTCTATATATTATTACTATAACAGAGACACAGATTCCATTCCAGGAAGATAGAATGCAACAGAAGGTACACAGTTGTGAATATATTATACTATGCTTTCCTTTTCTCTCTCTGGGAGAAAATTGTCAAATAAAATCTTAAATTCTGAAACCTGTGGGTTATGCTTAGAGGAACAGAGACTGGTATACAAAATGTACTTCTTTCTTGCTCTTTCCCTGCCCCCGCCAAAGCATGTTGATGAGTTCTCTATATAACCTATTTTTCTGCAATGTACTATATATTAAAAGGCAGTATGATTGCCTAGTGAAAAGAGTCTATAATTTTGAGTTGTATGAAATTTACCATATCAAATGCTGCAACTTTTATAAGCCTTGTTACTTTTCAGGAAATATCCTTTCGGATTATCTTTTGCTATTGTGCAGAGCATAGGTCTGCCAGTGCTTTTCATGGCCTGAGAGGTAAAACGTACTTCCTGTGAATCTTTTTCCACCCGGACTTCCCTTTGAAACTTTTTCATTTAGGAACCCTTTTTCTGACACTTCTGACTGCATAGGAATCAAAATGTAAATGTCATCTGATAGAAATGATTAAAATCGACTAGTACAACATCTGCCTTGCTCAACAAGCGCTGGCCTTAGCTCAAGCAGATTATTTTTAATAAAGAAAAAAAATACACACACACACAGCAATTCTTAGCCAGGCCTGATATTTCAGGCAAAACTTCAAGATAGCTTTTTAATTAAAAAAGGAAAAGAAAAAAGAAAAAAAATCTGACACTGTAAGGTACAGTGTCATGGTTAAAAGAGAGAAGTAGTGTCTTCTTCAGCTCTGTCAACTTCATGCTTCCATTATTAAGGCAGTTGCAACTCAGAAATCACTGTGCCTATTTTATGTCATAAAAGTATATTTTGCAATATAATGTGAACATTGATCAATTGTCTCTCATACGCACCTGGACCCCTGGGAATCAAACCTACAGCCTTGGAATGTGCTCTGACCCACAACCTTTTAGTGTACAAAATGATGCTCCAACCAACTGAGCCACCAGGCCAGCACAAATACACACTATTTTTACATATTTTGAAATGTTTATCAAAATTAACCCCATATTACATCATAGAACAATCTATACAGCTTTCAAAGAAGTGAAATCATCAAGGGCCAACAGTACGTTCTTTAATCACAGTGCAATTAATAATATAGGAGATAACTAAAAATACTACAGTGGTACCTCAAGATACGAGTTTAATTTGTTTTGTAACCTTGAGGTGTGGGAAACTATGAGACGCTCCAGTCGAGGTAAACTGGTGGGTCGGCCGAAACCGGTTTGGCTCAGTGGATAGAGCGTCGGTCTGCGGACTGAAAGGTCCCAGGTTCGATTCCGGTCAAGGGCATGTATCCTGGTTGTGGGCACATCCCCAGTAGGGGGCGTGCAGAAGGTGGCTGATCGATGTCTCTCTCTCATCGATGTTTCTATCCCTCTCCCTTCCTCTCTGTAGAATATTAATAAAATATATTAAAAAAAAACACCTGGTGGGTCGTGTGCAGCAGGCTGATCCACGCGATTACTCCTATCACAAATGTTGCCCATATTTCAAAGCAAAAATCGCTCGCTCGATGGCTCATATCTCAAAAATCTCGTATGTTAGGGCACTTGTATCTCGAGGTACCACTGTATATGCTTGTAAATTACGACATATACTTGCAAATAATACATGTGTCTAAAAAGAAATGTAGGGTGGGAAGGCAACTCTATAATATTTCTCCTTCTGTCAGCCAGCTCTGCCTTCTATGCTAGGCCCTATCAGGGCATACTCCTAGTCAAAGTTTAGCAGTAAAACAAGGATTTGAAGAGTTCATTAGAATGCCTCGCAGCAATCCCTTTGAGCACGACCCTCCCATCTAGATTTATCTCCATAAATATCCAGCTGCTCTAGTCTCCTACTCTTTCCCCCATCAGAGAGTGAACTACAGCTTTCTGTAACCTGGCTCTCTGGGTTTAAGAGAACCCTCTTTCAAATGCCAAAATGTTCTCAGTTTTCAACTGCCAACTCCCCTCCAGGTTCTGTGATGGTTGCCTTTGTTTACTCTCCAATGCCTTTAAACACTTAGTTTTTAAAAACTATTTTGCCCTGCTTTTGAGATTGTTATCCAGAGAGCTTTAGCTCCATCACACTCCTCTGCCATTGCAAGAAGCCACAAGTTACAGCTATTTTATTTCTATAATTTGGTTTCAATTGACAAGTTCACCAATTGTTGTATTTTGGGGGTCAAGTTTTCATATTTTAGTAACAAAGAGATCTTGATCTGTTTCACTGGTTTCAGTATTGTGGGGAATGATATTTGACCTTCTATGCAGTATTCTAATCCTCTCCTGATACCATTGTAATTGGCTAGCTTTTAATAATAGAAATGGAGCAAAGGGGAGGCCAGACATTATAGGCATGTCATTTGGTCAGCTTCACCAGGAAGCTGCAATTTCACACTCCCAGGGAATGCCAGCCTATTCCCTGCAGATCACAGGGGTGGGGGATGGGAGGGAAAGAATCCAACAAAGGGGAAATAGATGCATGCACAGTGAAGTTGGGGTGACATAGGGAAGGTACTTGTTGGTTGAACCTGGGGATACAGGATACAGATCATAGGCCAGATTGGGCTTGGCCATGGTAAGTGTGTAAAAATTTGGAAATCCATAATTTCCTAAACAAAGGAGTTCTCTTGTTCTTATTGCTTTTGTTCTTTTGGCTTGCTCTTGGCTTCCGTGAGGTCACTTGCATTCCCTCCATAGCCATATGGAACTAGGAACCCCACGAGCAATGAATTGGTGGACTATAGTGGGGAAATGCAAATTAAGCTAGCCTGATGCTGGATTGGACTCTGCTCCAACATGGAAAGGGAACTCTGGACACTGGCTGCGATTATAACTCAGCTGAAGCCATAGTTATACTTCTATGACTGGGCGAAGGGAAATGAGAACTTGGAAAATAAGGGATGTAATTTCACAAAATAAAAATCACTCATTCTTCTTTACTGACTGGCTTATTTCACTTAGCATAATGCTCTCCAGTCCCATCCATGCTGTAGCAAATGACAAGAATTCCTTCTTTTATACCACAGCATAGTATTCCATTGTGTAGATATCACATGATCTCACTCATTTCTGGAATATAATAAACAACATAACTGATCAACAAAAATAGATCCAGAGACAGAGAAACATCAATCAGACCATTAAACCTCAGAGGAAAGGTAGAGGAGAGTGGGAGTAAGGGGGAGAGATCAACCAAAGACTTATGTGCATGCTTATAAGCCTAACCAATGGACACAGACAACCGGGGGGTTAGAGGATGAGTTGGGGGTTAGGGGAGGTAATGGGGGAATAAGGATATATATATATATATCACCTTAATCAATAAAGAAATTTAAAAAAATCACTCATTCTTCTATGCGAGTCTCAGAAAATTCTTTTTTTTTTTCAGTATATCTCATGAATTCTATTTCCATTAACAACTGGGGACCTCTTTCCTCCAGTAATACTCCTATCTCAAATTTATCAGAAAATGTTGTTCTTTTAAGTTATCCAACATAATATTTATTCTCTGGCACAAAGAACTACACTTGTTTAGATATCTTTCTGTTCAACTTAAGAATTGCTAATATTAAGAATGTATTTAATCATAAATTTGGTATTACAAAAGGAAAATGAAAGATAAATACATATCTGAATGTTAATATTGAGAGAATACTATTCCAGACCAAACTAGCAAATCCTAAGCTTTCTTCAAAGACTATTAGAAATGAAGTGGACAGAGTACTTGTGATGGATATGTTCAGTCACTGTGTAGTTCTGTGATTTGTTCAGAATTTTTCATATCCACTGAATTCCTGAAGCCATAGAATGAAAAGCATTAAAATACAGCACTAAATTAGACTAACTATTTTTTTAACTAATGCTGATTCTGTTGCCTTTGGGTAAATATAGCATCTATCAGATAAAGGGTATAGGATTTCAGAAGATTTTTGTCAGGATGTATGGGAAATGGTTCTATGCTTCAGTGAGGATGGCAAGCCTGGTATTACTTTATACAGTTCAATTATTTTGAAAAAAATTAACCTATTATTTTATATTTAAATTTATAGGGATGATGATAGTGGTAGATATTTTCAATAGAGCTTTTGTAAATGGTGAATGGCTGAAACAAAAAGCATAATAGAGCCTTTTTTTCAGTGTTTTGTCTATGGGGTTTAAATGTTTTGATTGTTAATGGAAAATTGTGTTTTATATGTTTATCTTCATTAAATATTTTTCTTTAAGGTAGTTTGATTTTCTTATTCTCAAGCTGGAATAATTGAATTCAGGCCATTAACTATAGCCGTAGCCTGAATGTTGGGGTTCCCCTTTTAATTCATATGTTGAAATATTAACCACCCAATGTGATTGTATTTGGTGGTGGGCTTCATTGGAAGGTCATTAAGTTATGAGGGAACATATCTCATGCATGGCATTAATCCTCTTATAAAATAGATCCCAGACAATTCCTTTGTCCTTTTCGGACATGTGAGGACATAAGGAGAAAATGGCCAGCTGCAAACTAGGAAGTAAACCATCATCAGATACCAGTTCTGCTGATGCCATGATCTGGGACTTTCCAACCTCCAGGCTGTGGGGAATAAGTTTCTGTTTCTTATAAGGAGTCCAATCTATTTTTATCTGTTGTAGTGGCTAAAGGGCCCAAGATAGACCTTTAAAGAACTCCAGGTTTAAAAAATAATAATTTCTTTCTAGAAAAAATATTATAGTAATTTGGAATATTAAACTATGGAAGACAATCATTCCATGCTTGAAAAACCTAAAACATTCTGTGCTCTGAAATATAGTCAGAATTGTGTCAATCACTATCCATACAGCTTGCAATTAGTCTTTCTTCTGAAGAGTTTGATCTGGCTATCATTCCTTGCAATAATCAGCATTTTGTCAACTACCAACAGGTTGGTTTCTGTTTTTTGGCCTTGACACATGATCTTCAGTTGAGTCAGGACAAGGATGCAAATTAAGAGCAAGACAACCAAAGAGAGGTGATTTAAAATGACAGCTGGGAGCCCCAGGAGTGAATTTAAGAATTTAATTCTACTTTTGTTCCCGTTTTCTATTTCTTACCAGGAGATTGATCTGTGATAGCTAAGGGGATAGGTTATTTAGTATGTCTTTTGACACGACACCGTAAACTCCCCTAGGAGGATTGCTGTGGAAGATATTTTCAGTGAAATAGCTGCCACTGACGGAATTATTAAGCATGAATAAAAGGAAGCGAGGTAACAAATATATAGGCATATATTTGGTTTTCATTTTTTAACCTTTTCTAACTTCTACAACTGTTACTTGAAGAATCACACAAAAATAAATAATAGAAAAAGCTAGAAACACAGAATATAACCTAAGGAAACCAACTAGCAAATCATTTCTCTACTGAAACTATAGTACAGAACTAGCCATATTCTCTTCTCTACGGGGGATCATACAAGTGCTGGACAGATGAGAATAAGAAACTGCAAAGAGGAACATAGCTGCCGTGACAGAGAAAGGAGCCAGAGGTAGGAAATATTTCTGCAAGTATATATTTTCCTTGTTCTTTTGAGGAGAGTTGGAACAAATACACTAGGATCTGAACTTCTCAAGGACACTCTCTCTGTGTGCTTCTGCCAAATTCGACTGATATATCAAATGTAATTGACAATGAACACATACTTTGTGAATGAGATAACAGTTCTTATCTCATATTTATTGTGAGGAGTAAATGACTTGCTTCATGCACATTCCCTGAACCGCATACACGTATAAAATAAAAATCTAAATTGGAACTCAGATCCAGTGTTTCTGGAGAACTAAACTCCCTTGTTGCTCCTGAGAGTGAAGTTCCTGCAATACATTCAGAAAATGCATTTTCTGTGGAAGATGGGATGTGGAAGGAGGCTTTATTGGTGTTGGGTAACATTGCTGTTTCCAATACGTTTGCCCCTTAAGCGGACAGATCATGAGAATTCTCATGTTTTCTGTTCTAAGGCCTGTGGCCAATCATGGGAATGCTTTAAGAAAATATTAGCTTGTAAGAACAATATATAACTGCAAAATGCAATGGGTATTTAATTTTAAAACATGTCTTTAACATTTATGTAAAACATTGTTTGCACTCATCCAATAGAAACTTAATCTGGCCACTGGGTAAAGCTGGAATAAAACTACTGGACCACTATGTGTTTAGTGAGTCTTAGAAAAGGTATAGCTGGGGTTCCAGCAGAGCCAGAAGTAAGGCTAGTGAGCTTCTGTTTCATGTTGCAGCCAGATGTGGTTCAGCATCCAAGCTAACTAAAGTCTATTAGTCCATTTTGGAGTCCAACATGGCCCCATGTGGGTATAGGGGTGCACATCTTCCCACCACAGGACCCCAGTGCATGTGTGAGAGGGAGATATCCTACTTCTTTATTTAGAAGTTTAAATATCCAGGTTTCAAGGGCTTGCAGTGGCCACACCCGTTCTAGCCACTGACTCACTTTCAGGTAGGATTGGCACCTTCCCATGTCACTCAGACCTTTACTGGACATGCACCTAAACTGTCCTTGTCCTGTCCCTCCCCCCGCATCAATTATTGGAGACTTGGAGAATGCTAAATGCAGCTTTGGGCAAAGCTGTTTAAATGACATGCCTATATTATCTGGTCCTTTGCTCCTTTCCTGTTAATAATAATCAAATCATTACAATGGCATCACTAGGAAAATGGAATATTAAATTGGGGGTAGAATTGGTTCTTGACAGTGAAAATGTTTGATACTTTAGGCAGGTCACTTTTAGGCACACTAAAGATTAGTTATAACTTGGAAAACACATCAATTCAATCGATTGTATATAAAATATTAATTAAGTACCCAATATGTATAAGGAGGCTTCATAGATATGAAGTTTCAAAAAGTAAAGAAATACTTTAGTGCTCTAGGAAGGTACACTATAACTGGAAATATGAGACCTATAAATATGTATACTTTAGAATTAAATAATGTTTAAAATTGTACAGTATAAATAATATGTTATTACCTTTCAAGATATATGCAATTATATTAATCAGTATAAGGGTAAAGATTCAATAATGTAACTTCTAGATGGCTTTGCCTAAGGAATGCTTCTAAAAATAAAAGCTCAGTATTTGAATGAAGTTTTGGTATTCGTTACTTAATACAGTGCTATATTACAGCTAACAATATTTGTAATTCTAATTTTCATGGCTTGCCTACTAATACTCCATTTACCTCAATTTCTTCTAGGCTTCAGCTAATCAAATTAGTTCATGCATATGGGAGTGAAGATTGAATGCACTTTGTAATTCTTACCAAACATGCACTCTCATATGTCGTACAAGTGGTGAATCCTCTGAAATTTACTAACTCATTTCACTCAATATGCACCTTTTTCAATTTGGGAAAACGCATTTGCCTAACAGATTTCCTCCAGAGATTGTTTGATTGGTGACACATGCATTTGAAATTGAGGGCATCATTCAGATCTCCAAGTCAAGTCAACTCCAGGCGGGGGGAGTAGAGAGGAGCATTTTGCTATTCGAGAAGACAAAATTAATTTTGGTGTATATTTTAATTTAGATTAACTTCATACTCATCTACGGTACCGAACTGCATTTCTTTTTTTTGCATACATTTTGCATTACATTTAATTCTGTAGTCTCAGGAGGAGCAACATATCTTTTCATTATGCACCGCTCCCCTCCAAATTCTCCACAGCGATCAAGTCATATAATCATAACAAAAACTAATCGCCCTCCACTTGTGAGAAAGAAAGTATGTCTGGGAAAGTAAACAGAAGCTGTAAATCAGGAGACAATTGAGAAGAAAAGCAGAGCATGCGGGTTACTAAGTAAACCAGCAAGAGGTGGGATCCTTGGCACTCACAGAATTAACCTTTGCCACTTACTATGATCACATTCTTTAAAGTCTCTATACTTGGAATACATTCTGCTTTCTAACTAGAGTGGGAAGAGTCAATGTTTTCCCCCTTCTCTACACAAAACTTAAAGTAAGAGCAATTATTCTGTCTTCCCCCTATTGCAGGGAAGAATAAATGGGGGAGAAAAGAGAAAGCTTTTGTTTGTCTATAGCTATTGCTTTTGTCTTTTTCTTTTTATTTCAACCTCTTCCAAGGCTTCTTTTATTAAGTTAATGGTGGGACTTATTATAGCTATTTGGTATATTCACAGGAGTTTCTGAATTATATAATAAATCTTGTTAACGCAATTTAAGGCCATTATTTTAAAAAATGAGAGGGTGTATTATTAATTGGCATTGTTAATAGTCATAATTAAAGACATTATTTAAAGCGTATCACCATTTTCTGTAAAGCATGCTAATCTGTGGGCTTTTAATATCACCTGGCTTTATATTACATTATGACTACAAAAAGGGTAAATTATAATGAACTAATAATTAAGTTTTCCTTTAAAAGGCTTAATTTTCATTAACTGAGAAATATTTGTTTATTATGTTATCCTGGACACTATTGCTTTTCACATTTTTATTTTCTTTCTCCTTCTAAATTCAAATTTATAAAGACATTATACATTAGCATGGTAGAAAAATACCACAAAATAGCTTTTGAAAGACAAAAAATTCATCAGTTCATTCATTAAAAGTTATTGATTCTACAGTATTAAGGTCATTGGCAAAGATTTTTATGACATTGCTATCTAGTTGTTATTCAGAACCACAATCCTATACTGTGATTCCAGATCTTACCACTCAACCACTGGCTAAAGAAAGGACCGCAAGCATGAGAGTAAATGGCTTAGTTCTCCACTCTCTTCACTTTGTGTTCACTATGTACATCAAGAGGATTAGGTTAGTATTTATTGTTGCTAATTAACTAACTGGACACTGACTAATTCATCTTTCTCATGTGTAAAATATAAATTATAAATAACATAACTTCAGTAACAGATACCAAAAGGAAGTGTGGTGATAGGCAGGGAAAGCAGGGGCTATGGTAGGATGGAAGTGGGCAAAGGCAGATAGGAGACCTCTGTAATAGTAGAAAACAATAAAAAGGGGATATGTAGAATATAATCCCATTTCTCCTTATAATGTGCTATTTCCCAGTAAAACATTTCTTACTATTTAAGTATGTAGTATTTCAACAATCAATTTATTTTAAAAGAATAATGAATTTAGGTTGGATTGGCCATTTTGCTATGCAGTTTCAAGGTTTATACTGATAACTCTTTCAGAATTCTATTATGTTTCATAGCCTGGTAAATTACCCCTCCCCCCCCATCCCTAAGAAAAAGAGAAGTATAGACCAATCACATTTGTGAATATTTTATAGATATTTTAAATTATAGCAGATAATAGAGTACAACAGCACAAAAATAAATAGAATATCAAGTACAAAGTCATGACCAAGGAGATTTTATCCCAGAAAAAAGAAAGTATTTTATTACTAATAAAAGCATGAGTGCAATCTAGCCTATTAATAGAACTGATGAAAATGATTATATGGTTATCTTTATAGCTTCAACTTCATAGATGCAGAAAAATATAATTACAAAAACAGCAAAACATTAATTTATGTTAAAAGCATTCAGTAAAATACCAATTGCTAAATAGAACATTAGCATTCTCCCTCTCTCTCTCTCTCTCTCTCTCTCTCTCTCTCTTTCTCTCACTGCACACACACGGCCAAACACATCAATATAAAGGTCAAGTGCAGAAGCTTATTTAATGAGAAATACTAGAAGCTTTTCTACTAACATTATAAATAAGGTAGAGATGGACACTATTTCTAGGAACATTTAAAGATTTATAGGAAATGTTGGCTAATACTATTAGACAGCAGGAATTGATTAAAATTGTATGAAGCAGAAAGTCTAGATATGACTTGCAGATGACATAATTACACATAGAAAAATCAAAAGATCAATGAAAAAATACTATTAAAAACAAACAAATCATTTATTAATGTAACAAGCCGTGTAATACTGAAGCCCACTTGGATTCGCTTTTAAAGCAGATTGTTAAAAGTTTTGGGATTTTGAAAGCCAGAAGATGAACCTTTGAAACTTTATAATTGGCCACAGTGGGGCTATTTATTCTACAAAATTTAGCAAATGCAACATATCAGCATATCATTTCTAGCAAATAATAAAAGCAACATACAAAAACTCAATAGCATTTATATATACTAATATATATATATATATGTATATATATATCAGAAATAACATATGCTAGAAATTGATTATTTTTATAATAGCCATTTAATTAACTAATAAAATAATTAAAATATAATTCTATAGATAAAAGATTCCTAATTTTTTGTGAATAAAACAAAAAAAAATCTTGAATATACCAATTTCTTGGATAAAAATAATTTTCATCAGAAAGTTGTCCATTCTTTCCAAATCAATAGACATTTTTCCAAAGAAGACAACAAATAGCTAATAACCCCATGAAAGAAATGCTCAATCATTAGGGAAATGCAAATCAAAACTGCAATAAGATACAATTTCATAATGTTTTATAATCGAAGGAAGGAAGAAAAAAAAGAAAGAAGGAAGGTGAGTAATCACATAAACACTAGATCACTAGATCACTAGATTTATGAGTAAATTGAGTTGAAGCATGAGAAACTTTATATTTTATTCTTGATTTGAAGAAGATATAAACATTGTCTTATCATGGTTTTAAAATACATGGAAGGAAACAGCTGTATTTTAAGAATGCAGACATGATTTTTTAAAAAAATCTAATTTCAAAGCAAGTAAGGACAGATGGAATAAAAGCAATGGTATGTTAAATTTACTTTTGACAAAGTGATAGACATATGTCTTCATCTCAGGCACAAGGAAAAAGTAAAAATTTGTATGCACATGTTCAATAATAGAAGGAAGAGGAGATTGAAAATTTTAACATAGTTGTATTTTATGGCAATACCTTATATTGAACTAATGACTTAGAATTTTTATCCTCTATTTTGAATTTCTCTTTGTGCTTTTTTCATACAGTCCTCGCCCAATATTCAATGATAGAGTTTCTAAATGATGAGGAAGAATATTTGAAACCCTTATGTTCCTTAATATAAGTTGTATTTGAATCAGTTGAGCAGATCAGTACATGGTATCTTAATATCACCAGTGGATTTTTATAAATAGCCAGAGCATGGTTATTAGTTTCTCATACTCAGGTATGCTAGACTTCAGATTCTTTTTCTGATGAAAATATAAATTAATTTACATTGTGGTGGCAACATGCTCATGCATGTATCAAAGAAGAATGAACACTTTTCATTACTAAATCAATCTTCTTTATTTTATGAAAACCTTCTGTGACCATATTGTTTTTAATCCAATCTTTATACTAAGTGCTGTGATTGATATTCTTAATGCCTCTCCCATTGATAAAATTTCACTGTGGTTAAAATCTTGGACCAATAAACAAAGCAACATCCATTTTAATCCTTGTCCTATTTACTAGACTGTAGGACTGTGGTCAAGTTAACTTGCTATGTGTTAGTGTCTTTTATATGCAACAGAGATAATTATAATATCTTCCCATATGGAGAGAATATTTAGATAACTGCTCAGAATACGGCAAGTACTCAATTTACATTTTCTCCTTTCTTTAGACTGAGTCCGTAATGTTTTAAAATGATGGTTAAGTGATCAACTTCTCTTTCTATCCTTCACCCATTTTCTCTCATTTTCACTCTTCCTTTTCCTCTTAATTGTTCATGTGACCATATTAAGTTTTATCTGAATGGCATGGCAAATTCAGTTTAAAAAGAATGTTAGACCTCACCAGTGTGGCTCAATCGGTTGAGTGCCATCTCATGAACCAAAAGGTTGAAGTTTCAGCTTCCTATCAGGGCACAGGCCTGGGTTGCATGTTCAATCCACAGTGGGGGCATACAGGACACAACTCATTGATTTTTCTCTCACATCAATGTCTCTCTCTCTTTCTCTCTGCCTTTCTCTAAAATAACTAAATCATAAAAAATATTTAAGTAAAGAATATTACCTTGAGTGCATCTCAGATAGCTATGGGCCATGGCCATGTGATGTGCTTAGGCATTCATCTTATAAGCATTGAATTCTGAAATAATACTAGAAACTACAGTTTGTTACTTCTTTGAAGGATATTTTAAATGCTAACATTTCTGTATTCACTTCTTTGATACTTAATGTAGTCGTCCCTTAGGTTTTAAAATAACTACTGGGGCCTCTGGATTTACTGTTATTACTTTATTAGTCTTTAGGAGAATTAACTTTGCCCTAGGTAAGTTATTCTAATGTAAAATTTTGGGAAAATGTTATATAAAAATATGCACGTTAGACATTAAAAATCATTTAATTTAAGCATTATATCTTCTAGTTACAGAATTTTTAAAAGTAAAAATGTACAATATATCTCAGTGTGTCACATAAAAATATTAGGTGACATACCTTGTGCAAATATGTATAAAATTTATTGGAAGTATGGTCTAATTAATGAGAGAATTGTCATCTTAGATTATATATTTGAAATACCATGAAGGTTTTGCTAATAATTATATAACCATCAGGCTTATGTGTCTTATTTAGGAATACTAGTTGGTTAGTCCTAAAGAAATCTGAAATATGTATATGGAAATACTTTAAACTTTGAAAGAACATGTGAACATAATATTATTTCATCTTGTTAGATTTGTAGTAGAAACAAATAAACAACAGATAACAAGATAGTAATAAACAAGAGAAAATATATTTATGATTTATAGCTTAACAGTTGAACAAGTAAATGACCTAATAAGAATGTATTTGGACTCTGGCTTGGTTACTCAAATGGTTAAAGTATAGTTCTAACACACCGAGGTTGCAGGTTTGATTTCTGGTCAGGGCAGATATAAGAAGCAATCAACAAATGCATAAATAATGGTAAAAACAAATTAAAGTCTCTCTCTCATCAATAATGATAATAATAAGAAGAAGAAAAAGAAGAATATATTTGGAAAGAGAATCAATGACTAAGAACACATTCTTTAAAGGAAATTTTGGCCTGGTAAGAAAAAACAACACATAAAATCTTTCTAATTAAGAAAACAAGAGTTATTATCTAGAAATAAAATCAATAGAGGATAGTATTTCAAAATCCTATGTAATGAAAGGGTAATATGCAAATCTACCAGACTGCAGAACAACCAGTTGCTATGATGCACACTGACCATCAGAGGGCAGACACCCAATGCAGGAGCTGCCACATGGTGGTGAGTGTGCTTCCACAGGGGGAGTGCTGTTCAGCAAGAAGCTGGGCTCATAGGCTGGTGAACTCAATGGCCATGGGAGTCTCTCCTGCCTCCTTGGCAGGATTTAAGACATCTGACTGATGGCTCCCCTGTAGGGAGTGGGCCTAAGCCGTCAGTCAGACATCCCCTGAGAGCTCCTGGATTGTAAGAGGGCACAGGCTGGGATAAGGCACACCTACCCAAGGGCACGAATTTTGTGCACTGGGCCTCTAGTAATAAAATAAGATAGGATTAAAATTATATATATGATATCAAAGAGTCTTATTAAAGTAAAAAATGTAAGTAAAATATCAAATAAAGCCAAAATATTTAAAAAATGGTAAATTTTATCTAATGATAAGTGCTTATTAAAAGTTGATGAAAGAAGAAAATAGTAGTGAAGATTATAATTTTTACCTAGTGTGTATATGTGTGCATGCCTGTGTACAAAAGAACATCATAGTAGATACTAGTATTATATGATTCTATTATAGATATGGAAGCAAAACAGAAAATACTTTCAATAAAGGTTTAAAATTATTGCTATGAAAGAGTAGGATTATGATTTCCTACTATTTATCTTTGTAGATGTGTGAAGCTGGTGAAAGGGAGCTCTATAAATTCCAGAGGAGACAGCAAAATATTAGATACCTCTTTAGGGTGAGATCTCGACAAACATGCTAACACTGGTTAATGGTATGTGAATAAATTAAAAAAAAATTCATGTGAGAATTCATGTATCTATAAAAAAATAAGAAACAAGTGAATACGATAGGAGTAAGATCAGAAAATATGTATATCTTAATAGGAGGATTTAAAATTTTGTCCTAGAGGAAAATAGCATTTTAAGAGTGATTTTAAACATTGATATTATCAAGTTTACATTTTCAGAAGGTCATTTGGAAACAATAGAATAAAGAACATCTTGCATAATCCATGGCAGCAATGCACTTATCATTGCTTTAACAATTTGCATGGAAAATATTTTATAACTAGAAGCCTGATGCATGAAATTCATACACTGGTGGGGGATTATTCTTCAGCCCAGCCTGCACCCTCTCACTGTCCAAGACCCCTTGGGGGAAGTCCACCTGCCAGTTTAGGCCCGATCCCGTGGGAAATCGGGCCTAAACTGACAGTCGGACATCCCTCTTGCAGTCTGGGACCACAAGCACCTTACCACCCATCTGCTCACTCCTTATTACTAGGCTCATTGCTCCTTATCACTGACACCACCATTGCTGCACTCACCAACTGTGAGCTCAGCTTCTGGCTAAGTGATGCTCCCACTGTGAGAACACACTGACCACCAGGGGGCAGCTCCAGAATTGAGTGCCTGCCCCTGGTGGTCAGTGCGCATCATAGCGATGACCTGTTCTACCATAACAATCACTTTTTATTATATAGATGTCATAAGAAATGCATTACTTATTCAATGATTTTTTAATATGTTTGTTGAATATTTTAAGGGAAATACTAATAACACAGTCTCTTAAGATCTCTTTTTAATACATTTGTTTTATAAAATAAGTCAAGGACTTGTATGCATGCATATTAACATAACCAATAGACTGTGGGGGCTTGTCCTCGGTGGAGGGGCAGAGTGAAAAGGGGGTTCAGTCAGGGAAAAAGGAGACATATGTAATACCTTAAACAAGAATAAAAAAGACTTAAAATAAGTTATGGGAAAATCAAATAATAATAATGTTTTTATCTATTGTGCCATTTTAAAAATATGCTTTCCTCCAAGCAAATCCTATAGAGAAATTATAGGCAATGTTGGATGTATTCCATTTCTGGTTTTGAAGCTCATCGTCATCTTGGGAAGCTTAAGGGGGAGTGTTTACAATTGACAAAATGAATATAAGTGGTTTGAAAAGCTTCACAGAGGAAGATACTCTGCCAGAAATATCCCTTTGTCTAGTTGATAGAATTTAATGAGAAATTTTCTATCTTAAGATTCAGATATGCTTTCCAATCAGACCATTATCTACTCTGCAATAATCTGTCTTCTAAACTTCAATTGGGACAAAGATAAGAGACTGACCACCTGGTGAAATTGAAAATAAAAAACTCTCTTCTTTCAATACCACCATAAGTATTCTACAATACACGTGTCTAAACTTGCCCTTACTTTGTTACAAAACTAATATGTGCTATCTGCTATAGAATTTCCTCTTTCTCTCTTTGTGTGTAGGAGAAATGCAAGAACAATTTGAGTATATCCACTGAGTATAGTATTTACTATAAAGCTTTGATTAAACCCACCTGTCCTAATTTACAATCTAATAAAATATTATTTGGTATGGTCTCTTTGGTACAGGACAAACGTGGGCTTTACTTTCAGCACTGCTATTCAAGATCATGAATTTGAGGACTTTATTTAACTTTCAGAGTTTCAGTTTTAAGGTCTATAAATTAGAAACTGCTACTACCACTAACTGCTACTATTATTATGATTAGTACAATATTTGTGACATTCCCTAAGGCTTAGCTGGATATGAGCCATTATTTATGCCTTCTTTTCTGCTGTTCTCTTTTACAGCGATTGAAAAATCAAATTACCTTCCCAGATTTGATTTTTTTTTTTAATCTAGACATGGATAATGCTGCAAGTTCTGGCTAGTTCAATGTAAACCAAAGTCTCTGGAGAAGATTCTGAGAATATTTCACTTATGAAAAAGGCTTATCTGGTGTATCCGTTTTTATCACTCCTGCCGAATTACCTTGCAGTCCGGAAGATGAAAGGCATGTGCTAGGAATAGTGCACCTAAAAGATTTTTTAAAATCTCTTTCCTAATGAATATATGAATATTTGGACTAACCTTGGATTGCTGCCTCTAGAATTCTTATATGGTGAATTAATTCATTTGTTTAAGACATGGTTAGTTTTTAGGTTTTGTTTTTGTGTTTTGTTTTGTTTTTAGTAAGGGAAACATTCATTGGTTTTACAATAAATAAAGGGTCTAAGGATTATGTTTACATAATTTGTTCTTAAGGTATTTTAATCTTCTTCCAACCTCTCTACTGACTCTGTTCTTCCAACCACTCTACTGACTCTTTCAGGAAAAAATAAATAAATAAACAAACAAATGAAAAGTAGATTTTTAAAAAATGTTTAATTGATTTCAAAGAGAGAAAAGGAGGAGAGAGGGTTAGAAACATCAATGATGAGCGAGAATCCTTGATCGAATGCCCCCTGTACAACCCTTACTGGGGATCAAACATGAAATCCATGCATATACCCTGATCAGGAATGTAACCGTGACCTCCTGGTTCATGAGTCCATGCTCAACCACTGAGCCACCCAGGCTAGAAAGTCTTTATATTGTATATTTAACATATGAAAGTTGTTAACTTATTACCTTGAACAGCAGAATTTCATTATAGCAGGACTTCTTAGGATTAGTGTTGCAATATTCATTCATTTTAAAGCAGAAACTGCTGTCCTACACATCACAACAATCCATCAACTTGCCTAACTCACAATAACTCATGGATATTTTAGTAAGGAGATGAGACACACATTTTAAAACTCATCATTTTTACTTAATTCTCATAAAATTCTTCTTGAAACAACTCGAAGTTCCTTTCTTTTTTCAGCTCATTTATCTCTCCTTTTCTTCAGAGACATTCCCTCAAAATGACCTCTTCATGTCTAAGTGATTCAGCTCTTAGTACATCCTGCCAAATATAAACTAATATCCATTGATTTGAATCATGATCATGGTGAGAGGGAGGAGGAACAGAGGGTGAGTTCCAGTTTATTCTTTAATAATTTCAGTTAAATGAAAATGAAGTAATTAGTAACTATTAACCATGCTTGCTATTTTATAAAATCAGACATTTTTCAGAAAACATAGCAAGAAAGAGTATCTCTTTCTTAAACCCATTAGAACTGTTCACCTCAATGGACTGCACATTGTATCAAAATAAATCTAGTGTCATTACATCACATATGCTTATCTATAATAATAAAAATGTAATATACTAATTAGACTGGACAGCTGAATGACCTTCCAGACATCATTCGGGACATCCTGCCAGAAAAAAACGCCACAGCAGGGCTGAGGCAGAGGTGGTTAGGGGTGATCAGACAAGCAGGTGAGTGGTTAGGTACAATCAGGCAGACAAGCAGGTGAGCAATTAGGGGCAAACAGTCAGGCAGGCAGAGTAGTTAGGAGTGATCAGACAGGCAGGCAAGCAGTTAGGAGCAATAAGGCAGGCAGGTGAATGATTAGGGGTGACCAGGAAGGCAGGTGAGCAGTTAGGAGCCAGCAGTTCCAAATTGTGAGAGAGTACAGACCAGACTGAGGTGCCCCCTGTCCTCTGTGCATGCATTTTGTGCACCAGACCTCTAGTTTGAATATAATTTAGCAACAAAAAATAAAGATAGTGAAATAAAACTTCCTAAGCCCGTGTTTACTTATAATTATAAGACTTTGAGTAGAGGAAAATAAAGATGTTTTAAAACCGAGATGTTTTCAAACTTAAAAATGATGTTATGCTCTTTTATGTAAATGAGCAAGTTGATTGCAAGCTATACCACCACTGCCTATTTGGAGACCCAATTTAAAGAGATATCTTAATCCTCTATGTAACTTGAAATAAATAAAAATACTTGTATGCTTATCAGATCTGAAAGGCACATTTATTTCAGTTTCTTTGTATCTTGGGTTTAAGAATTTGTTAGTTTATGTTCCATTTTTTTCAATTTTTGAGAGTAAAGTATAACATTGTAAGTCTGGTTATTAATAAGAGTGTTGATTCACTCAAGTAGCAGAGTTTGTTCTTTATTCCTGTTCCCAAAACAGAACTTTCTATTTTGTGCCACCAACCAGGATTGATACCTGTTTGTTTGTTTGTTTGTTTGTTTGCTTGCTTTTGTTTTTCTTGTGCTTTTCTTTACTTTTGCAGAGTCTTTTATGTTGAAACTGGACAGAGGAAACAGGCTTCCAATAAAAGTGGGCTTCTCTGTACTTTGGTAGTAATTTATGCATCTTAACTTATAAGCAAATTCTCCTGAAAAGCTACTCAAAAAGTAGTCAGTGTGAAGTGTGCTAGTTTCTAAAATATGCTATATTAACTCACATCACTGTATTTTTGGTTTGGTGCTCACATTCATAAGACATCAGTTTCATGATAGAGCATCATGCTTATTTTTCTTCCTAGGAGACCTGGGTACCACAAACTGTCATCTTACTAAGTAGTTGTCTTGTTGCTTTGTGGTTGGCATGTCTTGTTTTATGATAATATTTTGCATGAAGTGAAATTGTTAAAGGAGTTAGTGAAATAAATTTTGCTAACTTTGTAAAAGACAAAATGATCACATCTAAAATATTCTGATTGTGTTTTGCAGACTAATGCTCCACCTCTTCTAAAGATGTCCAGTAGGTTCCAATCTTTATGATATGTGAATATATTCTTTCACATGGCAAGATGGATTTTGCAGAAGTGATTAAGAAACTTGAGATTATCTTGGGTTATCTGGTGGTCTCAAGTGTAGAGTGAAGGAAGGTGTATAAGACAGAAGCAGTTTGGAGTGCTACAGCCACAAGCTGTGATGCAGGCAGCCTCTAGCAACTAGAAAGGTCAAAGTAGAGGTTCTCCCTCAGAGCCTGCAGAGGGAAAGCAGTTCTGATAGCACCTCACTTTTAGTCCTTTAAGACTCTTTTCCCACATATGACTTTCAGGGATATGTAATAGTGAATCTGTGTTGCTTTAAGCCACTTTGTTTATGATAATTTGTTACCACCCACATCAAAATGTATACTCTGATCTATTTCTACAAAAATAATTTCCAGAGGATTGATAATCAAAAATCAGAAAAATATAAATCCATGGCTTTATTAAGATGGCACTGTATCAGTATCATTTGCTGATGGTGTAGAAACGTATAAAGGAAGCCATCCAGTTTAATCTGAGGATGCAGGACTGGGAGTGAAGGTAACTGCTGTGACAGAAGACATAGGAGATATCCAAGCGAAAAGGATGTTGTGGTGGAATGAGCAAGAAGAGGAAGTACTTCTCACAAAGGGAAAAGGTATTTGTGAACAATTTTCATTGGTGTAGAACTTGGAGTAATTGAGAATTGAAGAGACTTTTATATGAATAGAATCTTTAGTGTTGTAGAAAATAGTGTAAAACGAAGCTGTTGAACTGTAAGAACTATAGAAGCAGCTGTGACTTTAAGTTGGGTAATTAAGGATTTTTACCTTCAGTTTAGGAATATTTGGAAGCCATCAAGGGGTTTTACTGCCCAGGATTGGAATAGTTTTGACTTCTGTTTCAATTAAATAATTCTATTTTATGCTTAAATAATTCCATTTTATGCCCCCGCCCACCCATTCATATATGTCAATACCTTCCCTCAACCCAACATTAAAAGCATCTACAACAAATATATGGCATGAGTCAAGATATCACATCATTATGCATCTGTAATTATATGAACACCAAAGATGCTTGTGATTTTTTTATGTATTATGAAACGAAATGCCATAATTAATTGCTCACATTTCTAGGCACTACATAGGCAGTTTAGATAATTAATGAAAGTCAGTTAGTTGTTTACATTATCATAATCAATAAAGTTAGAATGACTCAATATTTCTTCTTGTCCTTTTGCCTAGTACTAATGCAAATGGAGATAAAAAAGAAAAATCACTGTGATTAAAAACAAATCTTCTATATAAGTGAACTTTTTAAAATTAATGTGTCCCTTATTATAGTCATGGTCTGGGTTTTATTCTCAATTAAGTGCAATCTAAAAATGAATTTAAAATGACATTTGTAAATGGATGGAAAAGAAATCATATATAACAGTGACTTGACTTAAAAGGCCCAATGATATTAGCTCTCTTTAAAAAGTCTGAGGGCAAGAAAGAATTGGCCTATAAAACTTCTGGTGTCAGTATTTCCCAGAGACAGATGAGGTCCTACTAGTTATTAGTTATTTAAATGAAGCTGTTCTAGTTTTGATTAAGAGTCTTTTTTTTTAAGCTGATGTATGATGGCATATATATTACTTTATATAACTTAAAAATTTTAAGTGTAAAGGGTCCCATCAAATCCTCAAAGATGTATTTTAGAAAAAAAATAAAATTTCATGTGGCTACTCTAATTATGATTAAGCAGAGTATACTCCCTTATCACATATTTCCAAACATACTTATACAGCTTTTAAAAATTAGGACAGGCCCCGATATTTTGTATGTTACCATAAATCTCCTACTGGAGATTTGTAGGTAGCTCAGGTTGAAGCTGCAAAACTCAGCTTAAAGTCTTGTAGTATCAGAATATCTCCTCTACGCTGGCAATAGTTAAGTTTTTCTCTATTCAAGGTATGTCCTCTTGATTTTTAAATCAGGATAATTGTGTTCACATATAAATGATTGACATAAACAATTCATACAAACTCAAGGTACCATGTTCAATCTTAAAGACAGAGCCTGAGACAAGAATAACTAAGTTCTTTCAGATTGGACTCTACTCAGTGACTTCAATGTATCTCCATTCTTCCCATTTAAATATTTTCCTTCTTTATTCCATCTAATTTAAGACCTTGTTGCTTATGGCATTATACTATGCTAAAAAATGTCTATAAGAGAAAGATTGAGTGTCAAAACCTTGGCTCATGAAGACTATAATTTCTGGTTTTGTTTCCTTATAAATTTCAGATTTAATTTATAGTTTTCCATTTTAGAAGATATCCCCATATGCTTTTTAAACAACTCCTACCCCTTCATTCTTCATATTTTGAGGAAGTTTATGACCCTTGAAACCAAAATTTCCCTAGAAAATACCTTATATTCACATTAGATAAAATTCTTATAAAAATTGTGATTATTATGTTAAAAATGTGAACTGTTTAAAATACTTCTGAATAGAAAATCCTAATAATGATATTAAAGAGAAAATAGGACAGGGATTTCACTCTTAATACTATTTGGGAAATAGAAATTTAAACCTACTGAAGTAAGGTTTAAGCAAATATTTAATTTTTAAATTTCTAGGAGAATTTAATAATCAAATATTTATTCTGAGTCAATAAGAAAGGAAAATAGGACATAATGTGAAGACTATTGTTAAATTATAAGTCCATATATTCTTACTTTTCCCCTTAGTGACAATTTCTAAGAACAATACAGAAAATGTTTCTGTAGGCTTAGAAATCTTTTACAAGTTTTCACCTAGGTTCCTTATTTCTCTGTATTTATAAGGTATTTCCCTCTCAGACACAAAGGATGAGGAAAGTTGGTGATTTTCCAAAATGCACAATCAGATTCTGACAATTTTTCATTGCCCAGAATGTGAAGAATGGATAGTTTAATGTAAACTAATCTATCACTAAAATTATTTTTAGTTAATAACACTTTTTTAAAGTTCCAGAATATCTGCAGAATGGAATTGTCTACTAGTCCTCAATTCAAGATATTCCTATGACTTTGCTCAGGGGAAGAGTGGGAGAATCCTGCTTCAGTGAATCATAAAGCTACCAGTAAGTGTTCATTCTTCGGATGACCAGTTTCTAATCACATTGTGAATCACTTCAATTAAAGAAAGAGCTGTTTGAGAAACAACTAATCATGAAATTGATTTTGAGGGAAAAGGTCCACTTTTGTTTATAATAAAATTTAATCTTATCACAAATTTTTATTTTAATAGTAGACAACTTAAATTTCAGTCTTAAAGATACAGTTAGCACTGGCAAGTTTTCCTAATATTTTATCTAAGCTAGAGACCAGGTGCACGAAAATTATGCAGAGAGGGGGGTTGTCTCTAAGCTCAGCCTGCACCCTCTCCAATCTTGGACCCTTGAGGGTTTGGGTCTAAATGGGCGGTCAGACATCCTCTCACAATCCAGGACTGCTACTCCCAACCGCTCTCCTGCCTCTGCATGATTGCCCATAACCACTTCTGCCTTCCAGCCTGATAACCCCCTAACCACTCCCTTGCCAGCCTAATTGATGCTTAACTGCTCCCCAGCCAGCCCAGTCACCCCTAACTGCCCTCCCCTGTAGGCCTGGCCCGCCAACTTCCCTCTCCTGCAGTTCTGGGTCCCCCCCAACTGCCTTTCCTTGCTGGCCTGGGCTCCCCCAACAGCCCTCCTCTGCTGGCCTGGTCACCCCTAACTGCCCTCCCCTGCAGGCCATCTTGTGGCAGCCATCTTATGTCCACATGGGGACAGCCATCTTGTGTCTTGGAGTGACAGTCAATTTGCCATCATATTACTCTTTTATTAAGCCTGTAGTGGAGGACAGTTGAGTATCATATTACTCTTTTATTAGATAGGATAGCAAGTCAGTGTGAGGATATCAGTGACATAAAAACTCTTTATCCTATATAATAAAAGACTAATATGCAAATCAACCTAACAGCAGAATGACTTGGCACTATGACATGCACTGACGGCCAGAGGGCAGATACTAAGCACAGGAGCTGCTCCCTGGTGGTCAGTGTGCTCCCACCAGAGGAACATCACTCAGCCAGAAGCCCTGAGCCCAGCTCACAGCTGGTGAGCACAGTGACAATGGTGGTAGCCTCTCCTGCCTCTGTGACAGTGCTAAGGATATCTGAATTCTAGCTTAGGCCCTCTCCCCGTGTGCCTGAGCCAACAGTTGGACACCCTATGAGGGCTCCCAGACTGCAAGAGGGTGCAGGCTGGGGTGAGGAACCCCTTCCCCTCCCTTGCCAAGTGCACGAATTTTGTGCACTGGGCCTGTAGTTGTATAATAATCCAAATCTGTGAATGAGAGCTCTGAAGTGGCATTGTGAAGATAAGCATGAAAACAGTTAACATTTTAAAGCAGTTTAAGTAGGTTTTCCATACACAAATAAAAATTAATGTTCATAAAATTGATGCTGTGAAAATATTGAAAAAGTATTTGGATTCAAAATGAAAACACGCATGTAAATACCATTTACATAGGTAAAATTTTGCCAAGGCTTTTAGTATATCTGTATCTAATGGCCCAGTGCAGGAAATTCATGCATGGAGGGAGGGGTTCCCTCAGCCCAACCTGCCTGCTCTCCAATCTGGGACCCCTTGGGGGATGTCTGACTGCTGGATATCTCTCTTGCAATCTGGGGTCATGGGCTCCTAACTGTTTACCTGCCTGCCTGATCATCCCTAACTGCCTCTGCCTGCCTGCCTGATTGCCCCTAACCTCTCTGCCTGTCTGCCCAATCACCCCTAACCTTTCTCCCTTCCTGCCTGATTTCCCCCAACTGCCCTCTCCTGCCAACCTGATCTCACACCAAACTGCCTTAAAACCCCTCCCCAGCTTGCACCTTATGTTCACAGTTCACTCATATTTAGTTCTTTTTGGTCAGTTTCTATATCAATCAGCATCAAAAACTCTGTCTCCTACGCAGCCATTGGCTCCTCACAGTTAACCCAGATTTGGTTTTGTTTAGTTGGTTTCTATGCCAGTCAGCATCTCTGGGCCTACCTTTGGGCCTGATCAGAGAGGCGGGGCTGATCAGCAGCCCTCAGGGAGGCCCAGAGAGAAAGAGAGATGTGCTGCTGGCCAGGTCCGGAGAGGAAAAGAAAAGCAAGTGCTGATCAACAGCTGCCATGGAGTTGATGGATCAGACCCTGCTTCTCTCTTCAGGCCTCTCTGTGAGCCTGATCCGCAGCTCCCTCAGCAGTCAGTGCTGGGTCACCATGACAACCTAGCATTGACTGCAGGACTGATTTTGGGTGTCCAGTTGAGCCTTCAGTTGTATGGTCACTGCCTTTATATATATATAGGTAAGACTAATTATTCTATGGATCTTTAATACCCCCTTTTAAATTTTATCATGTCTTCTCTAACCTGCATGGTTTTATCCATCCTTTCTATTGGTTAAGTAGTGCTATTAATATAAATTGCTTGTTAAAAATTAAAATGTACATTATATATGTAAATATTTTATACTTACAATAGTTATGTATGTTATACAAAACAATATTATATGATTACTAGAGGCCCAATGCACAAAAATTCATGCATGGGTATGGTCTCTAGGCCCGGTGGGTGATTGAAGCATGAGCATCTGGCATGGAAAAGCAGGTCCCAGCTGACCTCTGGGACATGGGCAGAACTTGGGCCACTGGGCCACATGCGCGTGCCTCTCCACCTGAGTCATTGGGTCCCTACCCAGCTCCCTCAGTGCCTTGGAGCTGGTCAGCGGTCCCGCCCCCAGCCTCCACTGCTGGTCACTGTCTGCAGGGCGATTGGGCCCCCACACACACCTGCCTTGGCCTGGTTCCTCCTGCTCATCTGCTCCACCATCGTGCTGTGGTCCCGTTCTCATTAGGACCCATTGGGGCCAGCAACACCCCTACTGCTGTCTACTGCCAGAGCCGCATAACTGATTCCTGCCTTGTTTCATGCCACCTCCTGGTGGTCAGTGAACATCATAGTGAGCGGTTGAACTCCTCATTGAGGGGACAATTTGCATATTAGGCTTTTATTATATAGGATTTGAATATGGTGTAAATAATGTATTTGACTGAATTTGAATATAATAAAGAAATTTGAAATTTAGATAAAATAATATTTCCTATATGTGTACAGTCATAACATACAGTATATACATTCTCAGATCTTTCTGGATACACTCTAAGCTCGATTTCATAGCAGAGAAAATTAACTTTTTGAAAGTAGGCCAAAAATAATGATAGAGAATGTTCATTGTATTTCCCTGAAGAATTCTTCCTTGAAGAATTAACATAATGGTTATTTGAAAAAGTATTTAGATTTGCTTAATTTAGTGAGAGAAAACTCACTGGAAAGAAATGCTAATTAGAAATTTTAAAACAAAATGAACAAACTTGAAAATACAATATGATAGTTACCAAGGAACATTTTCAGAAAATATGTTAGATTAAGTCAATACTATTTCACAGTAAAATTAGAAGGTTAATTTTTTTCTCAGAGTGACTCATTTTGTTTTGTTTTATTTTTATTTAGATGTAGTTAATATACAATGTGATATTAGTTTCAGGTGTACAACATAGTTATTCAGTGATATACCTACTGAAGTGTTCACCACAATATGTAAGTCTAATTTCTCTGAACAGTTACTTTTGCTGTTTATGGGCTATTCTCTTCTGCTTCTTTGTATGTCTCATAAATTTTGTTTGTGGAAAATTTAATTTAAATATATATATTGTGGTATCTCTGAAAATCAGATTCATCTACCTCCTAATGGGTTGCTTTTGCAGGCTTATATTATTTTTATTGGTTTGTTAGGACTATTTTTATAAAGCTTGTAGTACTTGTCATGCGCAGCACAGAAATCTAAGCCCAGTTAGCTTGATGATTAGTTTGATTGGACAAATGTTTTATTAAATATATTGAACCTTCTCGAGGGCAGATCAGATAATTTTGCCTTAGGCTGTACTTCTTTCCTGATTACGGACTTTTTATGTATGTTCTTTTCATGTACATGTTCTGCATGTGTGTGTTGTCTTCTATATTTCCAGAAATACATCTGAGTTTTTCAAAGTCCATTATGGATATCTCTTTCCCCTGTTTGGACTTTTAAATTTTTGGTGAGTCTCTGATTCCTAACCGGTGTTGCTGCTTCAACCTTCTATTCTGTTAACCAATTGCCAGTGATTACTGCTGACAAATGCACTTGATTTTGGTCTTTTTGCTGACAGCATGTACAGAGCCATGTCAGTACAGACAAGCCCTAGAATAGAGATTTTCAGGGATCTTGCAGATATATCAGGTGATGTGTCTTCCCAGGGCATGGAAATTTTGAGGATCTCCAACCTTGGTTTGTCCCCTGTGGTGACTCCTAAAAATTTCTAGGCCATTGGTTTGCATAGCTATTGATTTGTAAGATTGGTTTACAAGGCTGTTGATTTTCAAGGACACCAAAAATAGATCAGGAAAAGATTTGTGGCAAGTTAATTGCCATATAACTTGCTCTTTTCACTAAGATTCAGCCATCACTCTTAAATAAAGTCTTTGTCAATTATTAGAAGTTTATTGTTTATTTTCAGAATTTCAAAAGTTTGATCTTTAATAATTTTGGCAAGTGTTCTCAATACTTTTATGGAGAAACAGGTTTTTGGAGGTCCTAAATCTATTGTTTGTCATCTGGTTCTTGTAATTTAAATCCTCCATTGTAAATCACGTGTAAATAACTTGTTACCTCAGTGATATTTAAAATATCTTTCACTACATCAGCTTATTTTGAAAAAATAGCTATGGTAGACTCTTTTAATAATTACCACAATTTTTAAATTTTTGCTGCATGTTGAATGTGCAATACAGTTCTGTTGAGGTCAAGCATGGCCATATGACTTGTTTAGATGAAGATGTGAGCGGGAGAGTACCTATCCCTTCTTGGCAGAAATGTTAAGAGTCTCCTGTATTCCATTCTGGATTTTTATAAGAAAGCATGTGTGAAAACAGTTAATAAAAAGATCTAATGTTATCTAATTGGAAGGCAATGATATGATGACTCTGATCTGTCTTCAAATACCCACTCTAGTCTTATGGGGGATTTCAGACTAGGCATGATCTCAGAATAACAGATATTCTCTTAGGAACCAATGTGAGAGCACATCTTTCTCAGCCTCTTTATTGCACAAAGAGTCTGAGGTTTGGGACATTTAAATTACTTTCCCAAATCAACCCAACTGGCAAATATGTTATCCAGGATTAAATCAATGCCTTTTTATATTCCTGGCCAGCTCTGGTCAACATTTAAAAGTTGACAATATAGGGATTCCAGGTATAGCATAAAACATATATATGTTAAACACATTTCTAGATTACAACACCAAGTATCTCTATACAGTGGTACCTCGAGATACGAGTGCCCTAACGTACGAGATTTTTGAGATACGAGCCATGGAGCGAGCGATTTTTGCTTTGAAATATTAGCAACATTTGAGATAGGAGTAATTGCGCGGATCGGCCAGCTGCACACGACCCACCAGTTTACCGCAACTCAAGCGACTCATAGCTTCCCATGCCTCAAGGTTACAGAACGAATTAAACTCGTATCTCGAGGTACCACTGTATTATATTTTAAATTATATGTGTGTATCTACATATCCTGTATAATAAAAGCCTAATATGCTAAGTGTCTGGCTGTTCCTTCGACCATTTGATCATTCTCTATAATGCACACTGGCCACCAGGAGGCAGACGTTCTGACCAGAAGGTTAGTTCTCCTGTGGTCCCTCCTTGGGATGGGCCTCGATTGGGACTGGGTGAGACAGGCCGGACAACGCCCTGGAGCCAACCTCTTATGGTCCCTCCTTGGCCTCTAAAATAATTCTTCTAGTTAATTTCCTTTCAATGTGCATGAATCCGTGCACTGGGCCTCTAGTTATATATAAGTCTAAACACAGAGTAGAGAGAATACAAAGTTAGATATGAGCAGGGTAAGCTTGAAAGGAATCAGAATGAGTCTCAGAACAGAAAAGAAATGACCGTCCATGGAATGAAGGCATCCCGATCTTCAAAACTAGCCAGAATGTTAGTAAAACCGAGATTTGCTTCTGTATGAGAATTCATGTTTAGAAATTGTTTGTAAGAAAGATGATATGCTCACCTTTAAGTTAATTAGAAAACTGGTTGCTCTTACCTTCATGCAATCCTCTCCTTCCCTTTGCCTTTAACAGTAGCTTGTTTAAGGTAGGAATATATGCATTACTGATGTCAGGGCCTTTTTACCTTAATTGAAGTGTGAGAAAATCACGCACCCCAAGCCTTGCCCCATAAGTATTAGGTCATCTCCATTTCAGACCAGCAGCCGTATACATTTCTGTGGACAGGTCATGTTGAATTTAACAAGTCACTTTAGATTTCAAACTCAGGGGGATCACCAGGGTGTTCTGGGGAGCTTCCCAATCGTGTGGGTAAACAGACGGCATGATGATGTGGAAAGAAAAAAAAAAAACCCTGAAGATTGCTAACACATCCATCAGCCCACGGCTTCTCACCCATCCCCTGATCCTCAATTTTCCACAATCACTTTCAAAGAAAAGCAGTTGAGTTTGCCTTGCCCTGTTTTGGAAACTGTTCTGAGCGGATCAGACAATCCTGTCACATTTTCCTCTCCCTACCTAATGTTGCTTTAATTTCTCTTGGAAAACATGTTGGTGTTAGTGAGCGGAGAAGAAGCGAATAGAAGAAGCCGTTGCCTCCGGCTGTGCTTTTCTCCGGGGATTTCCTGTGGCTAAGGACCCCGGGGTGAGTTTGATGATGCAGGCTCTGCTCTCAAACCAGTCATCATGCCTGGGATAAGACTGCAAAGGCAGGCACTTGCACTAAAGGGAAAGCCCTAGAGATTCCCGTTACTTGTCTCTCGCCTAAGCATTATAACCAGTGCATTAGAGGGTCCTTTGAAAACAGCGCACATGCATTTCACTTCTCTGATTACATTCCTGTTTCGGCAGAACAGTAGGCTGAAATCTGCCTTTAACATTTCCTGAGGTTGAATCTCAACTGCTGGCAGACGCTTTGATTCTTTATGCAGCATCCTTTGGAGAGCTTGTAAAGCCAGATAAGAAATACCCGTGTGGCACCACATTTGAGCGGTCTTATTAGAGGCAGCTTTGCAGGGCGGCTTTGCCACAGTTTGCTGCAGAAGCTTGAGCGAGAAACCTATTTGCACACACAGTGTGCTACAAAGGCCAATGCGAGCTTTCCGGAGGTGAGGAGCCGCCTCATAACGAGTCTCCAAACACCAAAGTCTGCCTGGAGACCCTCAACTGTGACCTACTAGGTGTGTCTGTTTGGAACGCGAACAAAACTTGTCAATTCGTTGAAAATAGCACTGTGTTAATGGCTGGAAAGCAGACGCTGTGCTTTATTTTGAGTAGAATGGCTGTGCAAATAGATTTTCAGGACTCTTGCAGGCAAGCTGTTTCGGCTTAGTTGTCGGAATTCCTTCTGTTTATAATTCCCGTTACCTCCATTGTACTGCCTTCTGAAAAGATAGATGGGTGTTTGTTTTTGAAACCTTCTTAAGTACATTATGTTGCTTCACTAAATATGCCTTTTTGTAATGCACAGTGCCTTCTCAATGACCAAGCCATGGGGAATGAATGGTGAGTGGTCTGTAATTCTATTCAGATTTATGTGGTGATGGTATTAAGAGACAGTCACTTGTCTTTGTTATTCTAGAGTGCACAGAGGTTACTTACTCTCCAATGTTTTAAGTTAAATTAATTCTTTGATTTGTAAATGAACAGGTAAGTACCAAGAAATTAGCAACTATGCCATTTGGAGCTCTAAAGTAAGATTCAGAAAGATTTTTGGAAAACTGGAACTGGAGGTCAAGGTCTATGTCCATGAATATAGAGACCAGTATTGAGCTTGAGTGCTTTTTGTCAACTGTGTTCCGTTACAGGGGTGGATACAAGGATGGGGCAAAGAATTAGATTTAACCAGATTTGTTACTTTGTCAGTGGACAATTACAAAATATGAGAAGATAAAAGAGACTTGAAGTGTGTACAAAACAAAGATATTTTCATGGAATGTACCTTAGATAAGAATACCAGAAAAGATATTAAGGAAATGAGGTATAGTGAAAAGAAGATTAGATCAATGAATTATAAATTATGGTGAGTTATAGGACTTTCGGAGACAAGAAACTAGAAGACTTGAGATGGGAAAAAAAATGAGAGATTTTTCAGAGAATGGATTGCAAGAAATTGAGATTATAGCATCAAGAGACTAGGCAACTTAAAGAAGTAAAGACAGGACCCAATCAGTGTGGTTCAGTGTTTGAGCATTGACCCAGTAATCAAGAGATCACTGAATCATTTCCTTGTCATGGCATCTGTCCAGTAGGTGGGCTCCATCCTCATTGAGGGGCATGTGGGAGATGGCTGATGGATGATGTTTCTCTCTCATTGACGTTTTCATCTATCCTTCTCCCTTCCTCTCTCTCTAAAAATCAATAAAAACATATTTTAATAGAAAGAGTTCAAGACAGGATCATTGAAGGAGAAGATCAACAAAATTTGTATTGATGGATGTTTTATGTAGGCATATCTATATATTTTTTTTCTATAGTGGAATTTAATTGTATAAATAAGGACCTCAACATTGAGTAGATGGAATAAATAAAAACTTGTTTAGCTCCTAATTCGCTGGGTTGGATGGATGATCCTTCTAATGTGAGCTACCTCAGCTGAACCCTGCTGAGTTTTCTTATGTGTTTGTTGACAGTTGAAGGATCAGCTAGTAAATGAATAGTCTAGGATGGCCTCACTTATCTTTCTGGCAATTAGCAGGCTGTCAGACAATGCATTAGGAGTCACTCAGCCACATGTCTCTCATCTTTTAGTAGACTAGATCAAACTTTTCACATGTCAATGTTAGGGTTTCAAAAACTATAGAGCACAGATGCACAAAGATTTACTAGTCTCCACTTTCATTGTTTGCTAATGATTCATTGGCCAAAATGACTCACATGTCCAACCCAAATTAAAATATATTGTGCTGAATTCTGCATTCAGATGTGAAGAAACAAATTTGTGACTATTCTTAAATCAACCTCATATATTTATTTTCTATCTTATCCACTAGACCAGTGGTTCTCAACCTTTCTAATGCCGCAACCCTTTACTACAGTTCTTCATGTTGTGGTGACCCCTAACCATACTTCATACTGTAATTTTGCTATTGTTCTGAATTATAATGTAAATACCTGTGTTTACCGATGGTCTTAGATAACCCCTGTGAAAGTGTCCTTCGACCCCTAAAGGGGTCGCGACCCACAGGTTGAGAACCACTGCACTAGACTCTAACTTCCCTGTAGCACAAACTGAGTCTGTGGTGCCCGTTCACTAAAACCCTCTATGGCCTATCATAGTGTTTGAAACACAGTGGACATTCCTAATAATATCTTTGATAAATTCCTATCTATCAATACCTCAACATGTCCAAAACAACGTCATCTGCTTTCTCAAAAATCATGAACTTTTCCAAACCTCACGACTTTTGTGAGATAAATATCCATTTTCCAGTTCTTAACTCAAAACGTTGATGTCACTTCTAGGCAACCCTACTCTCTTTTGTGTAATCAGATATAGTCCTTCGTTTATTCTATTTATTCAATTACTCTCAACTGTACCTCATACAACTTACAATATTTTTTGTTTTCTCATCATTGTAACATTCAAGAGATTAGTTACTTAAGGAGTTCAAGACAGGAAAATTAAAGGATAACTTCAAAAAATTTATATGTATGTAGGTAGGAATCTATTGAGTAGATAGTTCCAGCTTGACTTTCTGCTGCTAGATTTCACCCCATTGTTCAACTGCCCTCTCAGCAAAGCAATAATTTTACTAAAACTACTGATTATGTCACTTCTATGCTCAATGATCTTCAACACTTTTCTATTCTATAACAACTTGCCAGCTGAGCATTTAAATGCCAAGAGTACATAATCTCAAACCAGCATTTATAGCCTTTTCTCTCAAAAATTATTTCATGTATTTTATATCCTCCTACACGAACTACAACCCTTTTCTCAAGGATACTGATGTTATTTTTCCTTTCCTTTATTTTTTTATCTATCAGCAATTCAAACATTTTTTTCCTCACACATTAGTATCTTTACTGGTCAAAAGCTAACTTGCTGAACATTGCTCTATTCAATGATACTACCTTAAAAAACAAACAAACAAACAAACAAACAAACAAAAAATATTACTTAAAACACCTCAATCCACACAAAGAAAATTGCCCTTTTGTTATTAAAACTTCATAACACCTTTTATCTATATTATGTTTGGTTTTAAAATTGCCTGTTCACTTTTCTATCTATCCCTCAAGGGTCTTATCTATTTCATGGCTGAGACTGTATTTTATTATTTACTACATTCACAAAACACAAAATACAATGTCTTATTCATAACCTATACACCGTAACTGCTTGATAAATTAATGTCAAAAGGAGAACTGAAAACTCATATTGTGTTTAGCTTAGTACACATTAGCAGGTGATGTATATTAATTAAATAAACTGAAATTATATCTCAAGCCACCTGGATTTGTTCTGTGACTTTCTCCCATTATGCATCTGTTTCCAGGAGCTAAATAATAAATCACACATTCAACAAATGCAAATTAAATCAACGTTAAGGAAAGTGCTGTTAATTCAAAAGAATACACTATAACTCTATAACTATATTTCATTGTTAGAATTTATACATTTTATGGCCAGGGTGAAGATAAGAGAATCTTAAAGACCCTTATACTGTACATATATCACTGAGGACTCAGAACTAAAGAAATGCTATTAAATATCTATGTTCAGCATCAATTAAATAGAGTGATAGCTGGTCTTATCTCATTATGTATATTTTAAAAATGTTCAAAACTGTATATTATTAAATAGCATACTCATTTTTGTTTATAAGCCACTAGAGGCCCAGTGCACACATTTGTGCATGAGTGGGGACTGGGCCAGCCAGGAGGAGGGGTAGTGGGAGGTTGAGAGGGGTTGATTGAGGACCCCTGATCAGGCTGGTTGACCCCCTGCAGTGCACATCATAGTGACTGGTCATTCCAGTCATACTTTCATTCTCCTCAGTCACTTGGCTTTTATATATATAGATGATTTCATGAAACTATCTCATCTCTCCATGATACTGCTTTTGCTCACAGCAATTGAGACATCTTAAAGTGAATGCTTTATTTAAATGCACAATATGAATTTTCAGTTTTCTTATACTGCCAGTTGGTTGATTATGCCACTTTCAGTAACACTCAGAAATGTCGCTCTAAAGAATTCTTTTCCAACACATGTATTCGGTTGGATTTTTTATTAGAATCAAGAAAGACATCTAGGGAGAAAAATGATTTCTTTAATAATTTAGGAAAAACTGTGTACAGGTTACATTACTACATAATTTCTCAATTCTGTAGTTTGCTGATTTAATAAATGTCAAATAAAATTATATACTTAGAATAGCTCTCAAAATTATATGAGAATGAGACAATTATATTTTTCTGCTTTACATGTATTCATTTCAATCTACTAACATACTAAGAAACACTTTGGAAAATAAATACTACTACTAGTAACTACATTATATATTTCCATGTGTGTTGTGTTTGCCAGTTAGTTTATATTTTACTAATTATATTTAACATTTGGCATTTCATGCTTCTTTCAATTATTCCGCTTGTACTTGTGGTAGAAAAGAATCAATTTACTTTCAAGATATTCTCTCATTTATCACAGAATTGATTGGAATGACAATTCCATCCCATACCCAAATAATTGTTATAATGACCAAACCTAACCTACTTGTGCTTTCTCTTTTGGAATTTTAAATGATGAGTGAAAATATAAAAGTCAAAGAATAATCCCAGTTTAAGAGATCTAATAAATAGTAAAATCATGGTTTAAAACCAATTGCAGGATTCCAAAATGTTTGGTAGTCTTTCTGTGCCTCATGTCCTAACATCATATGGAGAAATAAGTGTGAGAGGAAGAAAGAGGGAAAACAAGGTAGAAACATCAATGGTGAAAGGGAATCATTGATCAGCTGCCTCCTGCAATCTCCACAGTGGTGATCAAGCCCCTCAACTGGGGCATATGCTCCAACTAGGAATCAAACAGCAACCTGCTGGATCATAGGTCAACGCTCAACCACTGAGCCACCAGCTGGGCTGAGATGATTCTTGAAATCTGCTGGATGGTGATCACTTTAATTTGTATTTTCTCTAAAAAGATTGTGAACAGTAGCTATGGGAACTGGATTATATCTTTAAATTCTAGGTGCCTCCATATTTTTTTTCTACTTTTAAATGATTAAGTAAATAAATCCCTTTTTCTTCTTTAGACTTATTTTGCAAATCTAATGAGATAAGTGAACTCTTTGTGAAATATGAAGAACTTTGATCTGATTTTTTTTTTTACCATCAAGAAAACCACTGAAACCACAAACTGAAGCCATTAGACTGAAGATGAACTGATAAAATTTAGGCCCTAAAAATCCTGTGAAATAAAATCTATCTCTGTATGAATCATTATCAAGTAGTGTTTATTACTTACTCAAGTAGTATTGCATTTAAAAAAATTATTATGCCAACTTATGATTGAGTATATAAGGGCACAACAACTTATTCACTGACTATTTTTGGTCAATGAACTGGCCTTTGCGTTCTTTAGAGCAGAACTTTTTGCCAGGAGCTGTCTTTAATAATAAATTAAGGATTAAATGTATGAGCATAGCACAAGCACATTTGAATTTTTAACTACCCTGAATTTCATATTCTTGTGTATATTTCCTTGTCAAAGAAATATAATTTATTTAAAGGCAGATTTTCTTCTAATTTTGTGTGTGTACTTCTACATAGAATATATTTTGCTACTTCATTTTTATTTGGTAAAATAAAATAGCTATTACTTTCAAATTTTCTAAATTCTAAATTTGTAAGAATTTCTTAAACTGTTATAAATAAAAATAATATATACAAATATATCTGGAAGTTAAATATAAAGTAATCATATCCCTGTAGATGGTGACACAGTCAAAAGTAGATGGCATAAAAAGTAATTTAGTGTTATGAAATGGTTCTTTTTTTTCTACCAGTAATGCTCAAAACACTAGGTGTTATTCATTAAAGTCTCAATTATAAGCATTCGCTGACTGTTGGGCTGTCCAGATCAATGGTGTGTGGGTCAATCACTGAGCAACCATCGATAAAGTAATCAAAGTTGAAATATATTCCACTTAGAGTCTTGTTTCCAATACTCAAGAAAGTAACTTTAATCATTATTTCCTTCTTCTCTGCCACTTTGAAGACTGGCAGAGAAAACACAGCTGCATTACAAAGTGTTTTTTCTCATTGGGTGAACTGGGGGAAGGGCGTACTTGAGACTTATTAGAGCAAGATTAACAAAATCTGATCAATCCTGTACCAATGATATGCACTAACATTCAAAGTTATAATGTTGGCCTATATGAAGAACATCCATTTGCAGTTACTTAGATTCAAATTATATCATAGGAGGCAGGTAAATATTCCCAATTTTTTTCAAGTTAATCCGAACCAAGATATGCCATTTGGTATTTTTATTTAAAATTATCATAATAATGGTGGTACACAGAACATCATTATGAGAGGACTTCCATAATGAATTTGCCCTTTCTGGTGTCCAGGAATTTGTGTAATCTCTTCTTGAGTAGAGGTGCAGCCAGTGAGTTGCTTCTCACCAACATGGCAAATGACGAGATGTCACCCCATGATCATTTTACAATCTCTAAGACTCTGTTTTGGCCCAATGTAGTGACATTCTTGCTAAGCTTGAAGAACAAAGTTCATGAATTGCCTCTGAAGAGGGCCACGTGGGAAGGAACAGAGGCAGCATAAACGAGCTTGCAGCTAGCAAAAATGTGGAGACCTCCATCCTAAAAAATTGCAAGGGCATAAATTTTGCTTCGGGGATTTGGAAACAGTTTTTTCCCAATTTGAGCATTCAGATGAGCATGTAGCCCAGCTAGCATCTTGATGGCAGTTTTGTGAGACTCTGAGCAGTGGATCCAGATAAATTGTGTCTAAACTACTGACCCATGGAAATGTGAAAAAAATAAATGTGTTGTTTTAAGACTCCGTGCTTGTGGTGATTTTGCATATGTCACTGAGCACATATAAAACAACAAAAGAATAGTTGCAAAATGTATAGTTGACAGCAAACTTTTTTTTTAATAAAAAATACTGCAACAATATTAGTATTCATAAATGGCAAATTTGCTTTATGGAATTTCTTAAAATGAGATCTTCACTTAACTGAGAGGACACACATTACATTGTGCTTAAGACATGAACTCTGACCCTAGCCAATCTTGCTCAGTGGGTAGAGTGTGGACCTGCAGACTGAAGGCTCTCTGACTGATTCCAGTCAAAGCATGTATCAAAATTGCAGGCTCAATCCTTGGCCCTGGTTGGGGCATGTGCAGGAGGCAACCAATCAATGTGGCTCTCTCACATAGATGTCTCTCCCTCTCCCTTCCACTCTCTACCAAAATCCCTGTTCAAAGAAACAAACAGAAAGTGGAACCTATTCTGTCATAACTACCCAAGGACTACTAAAAGAAAAAATTGTTACATTTTTCAAATTTCCTGTTAAGTTCCCCTTTCATAATTTTTATATTCTTGTGAGGAAAAAGTAAAACATGTTTGATCTTATGACATTGCTTTCAACAAGCAAATGTTAAATGTGTTAAGGCTTGACTTGTGTACTAGTGGTGTAAATTTCCAAGTAAAAGTGTCCCAAAAGGCCACTTTCTAATTTTTTCCCTAGTTAATGAGGCAAGCAATTCCAAGATCTACAAACATCTAGCCATCTAAAATGGAGAGATGAATCCCTCTGCCTATACAAACAAGCTAGCTATTAGAGGGTGCTTGGGGTATGCTACTCTTAGGATATCATTACAGTCTTCAAACTGACATCTCAAATGTGATCAGTATGAAAAACCTGAGATCAGATGCTTACGTAAAGAAAGTGCTATTCACTCAGTAAACCCCAAACCAATAGTGCTGGCCATATTTTGTCTTTCTGACATTTCCTTGGGAATCTACAAGAACATCCCTCCCCTCCCTCAGTAAGATCATTTAAGTGTGTGTTAAGTAACCACAGAGAATACTAAATGAAAAGTTTGGCCAAAACAATAAATAAATAAATAAATAAATAAATAAATAAGTAAATAAATAAAAATCAATGAAAAAATATCCCCAGGTGAGGATTAACAAAACAAAACAAAACAGAAAGCATAAACTCTGTAATCCTGTGATCAAATCTCAGCTATTTTCTACCTGTGAACTTTAGTAGTATATGCAACCTATATGAGCTTCAATTGTCTCATCAAAAGAGAAAAAAATAATTTTATATATCATGGGCTTACTATGAAGATTGAATGCGTAAATACCATGTTATATGTACTTTTTAAATTACTAAAATAAAAATCTTTTTCTGTATAAGTATACTGTACTAGTAAAGGATATTATTTCTGCCAAAATAATTCATATTCAAAAGTGAAGGGTTTCACCCATTGTATCTGGAATTAGAGACAGAAATAATAAGTAGAATGGTATGGAAATAATAAAAGTTTGTAGATGCCTACAATTGAAAATAAAGTGAATGCTATAAAATAACAAAAATATATAAAAAAAAATTAGTGGCATTCATAGTAGATTAGAGGCCTGGTACACGAATCATCTGCAGGGATGGAGCTGAAACTGGCTTTCCGACATATCCCGAGAGGTCCTAGATTGTGCATGAAATGGTGCATGGGTGGGGTCCCTCAGCCTGGCTAGCAATCGGGCCTTGGGACTGAAGGAAATTGGCTGGCTGTGGGAAGTTGGCTGTGGGAGTCCACTGACCACCAGGGGGCAGCTCTTCATTGTGCATCTGTCCCCTGGTAGTCAGTGCATCCTCATAGAGACTGGTCAACCAGTAGTAATGGTTGCTTGGTTTTTATATATATATGTAGATAAATAGATAGATAGATAGATAGATAGATAGATATAGATATAGATATAGATATAGATATAGATATAGATATAGA